>JASAMX010034659.1:0-59804 GCA_030248175.1 Microlaimidae sp. YZB2_3
TTGACAGCTAAAGTCCAATCATTGTATGAGTCTAAAAGTTGTGTAATTGTTGAGCATTTATCTTTAAAACCATGCTGAAGGTGAGATAATATGTTAACAAAAAAGATAGAAAGCTCAACTTTACAATTTGCTCCATAATTTTACAACAAAAACATGTTAATGAGATTGGGCGATAACTTCTTCCACTCTTGACATTTTAGCATTTTTGTGTACAGGTGTGGTAAAGGCGATTTTCCATTTCATGAGGTTGTTCAGTAGTGTTAAATGATTTTTAAAATATTTTGAAAGAGGCTCAGCTATAACTTTTGCTAGGCGTTTTGGAAATAAAGCTGGTATGCCAGTTAGGGGAGCGAGATAGTTTGTTGGGTAATTTTTTTAAAAATTTTAGGACATACTTTTACACTAAAATTTATATTATCAACGTTTTGGTTTTGTTGTGGCTTTACAAAATTAAGGTTGTTTCAATGATTGTCTTTAGTAAAAAGCTTAAGTATTCACCAAAAATTTTTGCTTTTTCAAAATCTTACAGTTGCAAAATTACCATCTTCACATTTTATTTGGGGGAATAGTTTCCCTAAGATTTAAGTTTTTTGTTTATATATTCAAAGAAAATCCAATATCATGTGATTTTAGCACATTTTCCTGTCTTTTTCCTTTAAGTTTTAATTGAACTTTTTTCTACAGTTTTTGCAAATTCGTTTGAGGCTTTTTTGGAACTCATGTTTAAAATTTTTATTTATGTTCCTAAATTTCCATAATCTTTTCTTTTTATTTTGGAGTTTTATAATATACTTAGGATAATGACATTTCTTTTTATTATGTGATTTATACTTTTTCTAATGTTATATGTAGGATTATACAGTCAGTAATAACTTTTACAAAACCAATCCCAGTACTCTTGGGACTGAATTCAAATATTTAAAATTTAAATCCCAGTTTTGAAGCAGCAAGAAATAAGGCAATGCTGTTATAATAATGCAATGCTGTTATAATTAGCATTTTTAAGTCCGGTACCAAAAGGTCAATTTATGATAATTGCTTTCATCATACACAATTTAAGTTAATTTCACTGCATATTACAGCATGATCTGAATTACCAAAATTTGCTGCCAGCTTAACTTCATTAAAAATTTCTGGATCATTACACAGAATTATATCTAAAAAATTTTTACCTCGTGATGGTTTTAACCAACTGGGAAAGTCCTAATGTTATAAATTTTGTGTAGTATTTAATTTCATTTTGTGAATTGCTAAGTATAAGAATTTGTGTCCCACTTAATTCCTGGTAAGTTTAGATCACCAACTAAGACAGTTGTATGTGTATAGATTATTATATAAGTTTAGAAAACTCAACAACAAAGAATCTTCTTCAGCTTTTATGTTTGGGGGTCTATATATGTTAATGAGACGGATTTTACTACTTGAAATAATAAGATCAATTACCAGTGCTTCAAGATTTTTATATTTTTCACAGACTAACATGGTTATACTTTATTTGTTTATTAATCAGAATAAAAATGCCTCCCCCTTTTGTATGAATTCTATCTTTCCTAATTATATTAAAATCATGTTTTATTATTGGTACCAAGTCTTTATTTGACTGATTCACATGCAGACCTGTGCACAGTCTGTCTGTTTTTGTTGTTGTTGCATTGCATTATCTAAATCTATCTTCCATATGCATATTACAGACCTGTGCACGGTCTGGAAATGCCCCCCGCTTTATTGGAGGATTTGCCCCCCCCGTTTTATGGCCGCCCCCGCCAAAAAAGAAAAAAGTACCCTAAAATTATGACGCCATTTTTGACCTATGATGACGCCATCATCGCGAAGTTTTTGCAGTTTTTAGCCTATTTCATTGTATTAGCTATTTTTACCTTATATTAGTTTTTTTGTCATTTTTTTCCGTTCTCTCTTCTTTTTTCTTCTTTTTCTCTTTTTTTCTTTTTCCCCTGCTTGCCCCCACCCCCCGTTTCAAAAAAATTCGCCCCGTGCCCCCTCGTTTTGGAATTGACCCCCTATAAAAACCCCCTGGGGGGCAGTGCACCAGGTCTATATTATGCAAAAAGCAGGCGACAAGACAGAAAAAAGGGACCGAACCAGTTTTACCCTCATAGCTGAAAATTCTTCGTCCAAAATCAAAAACAATATTGGCAACCTTTCCCGCTTTAGTGTTCACTGCGGACAATGTTCAACAATTTCCGGGTCTTAGTTTGAAGGAATGTATTAAATCCATACATGGGCAAGTTGGTCCGGAGTGGGGAGGGTTTAAACCCCAAATTAGGTGGGGGGTTAAAATCCGATAAACGCAAAATACCCAAATCCTTTTTTTTCTGTAGTGCATTTTACCCATATCGTTTTTCGATTTTGAAGAAAAAAAGGTAAAAAACGCTAATTTTAGTTCAAAAAGCCCTTTTTATTGCATTTTTGAGCTTTTTATTGCTTAAAACATTCATTTTGACATCAAAACTTAAGTTTGGAGGCAGTTAGAAGTCATTTTAAAGACATTTTTTCTTCATTTTTCCAAAATTGGGGCGGGGGTTAACCTTTTCTCCCCCCCACTTCTAAGTGTGGGGGGGAGGTTAAACCCCACTTCTCAGAATTTGGGGGGGGGGGGTTTAACCCCCCAACCGTCCGTGCCCATGTATGATTAAATCGCCGCATATTGATCTCTAACTCCAATTTTTTTTAAAGGTCGTATTATTTTTTACTGTTAAAAATTATTTATTTGTTAAAAAAATTAAAGTTTGTGTTGCAGCCACAGGGTAAGATTTTTTCTTAAAATATACGAATGACTTTTTGCTGCACTTTTAAATAAAATTATTGCACACAAATATAATACAAAGTATAGGTATTATTAATGAACTTACGTAAAGAATACCACAAAAAAGTATTTGTTATTTAACTTAAAAATTACTACCGTAAAAGATTATTAATTTTCATGATATTGATATTACTGCATTTTTTAAAACTTGTAAATTTTTACCAAGATTAATAATGAAAAGTTCTTTAACGAAGTGCAACCTCATTATTTATCGTGTTAATATGTGTCTTGATTGAACAGCACAGGACGACGCGTATTTTTTAACACTTACCAATTATTTTGTATGCAAATTAAATAAAATCAAGTTAGGTATTTTAATGTGACTGACTTCTCTTTATGTTTTTTTGTTTATTATAATTATGCTTTATTATTATTGCGAGTTTTTTATCTACATAACTAATGACTCCGTATTGCTGTCTGCTTCAAAATTATCAAGTTTGTTCTATTTCAGCTGTTAGCTTAATAGCTCCAATTTGGGTATTGATTTTGTGTCGGTTGTAAAAACGATAATTTTTACATCCGAATAACTCTTTCCTTCGCTGTTCAGCAATGGACAGCGACAAACCCCCGGACCCCCCGGTGGTGGTTCCGCCTTTCGCGGATCCAGGGGCTTCCAGCGGATCTAACATATCCTCCACACAGGGTCCGGCGACCCCCGCTGCTCCACAACACACAGTCACATTCGCGGACCCCCTGCCCGGGACGTCCGCGGAGGCCCAACCGGTTCCCGTAGCCGTAACAGCCGCCGCCGCTGTGGACCAATCCAACGGGGACAAAAACTCAGAGGAGGAGAGGGAAAAGGCAGCGGTCAAGGAGAGGGAAAAGGCGGAGGAAGAGGAGGAAAAGAAGGCAGAAAAAGAAGAAAAGGCAGTGGACAAGTCACCGGACGGACGATTTCTCAAGTTCGACATCGAACTAGGGCGCGGATCGTTTAAAACCGTCTACCGCGGCTTGGACACGGAAACCGGTGTCGCTGTTGCCTGGTGCGAGCTGCAGGTAGGTAACACTTTTTTCGGTCAATTGCAGCTGATTTAATTTCGGTTGGGTTTAATTTAATCATTTTTTGCTACGTAAAATAAAGTAATGGAAATATATTCCAATATCAAAAAAAGAAAAGTTACAGTATGGTTTTCGAAAATGTTAAAGAGTTTATTGTATGTTTCGGTAAATTTTGAGAAAAAAAAAACCGTGCAATAAATTTTTAGAACTCTAGAAAATGTTCCAAAACGAGACATGTGGCTATTGGGTCTTGGAAAATGATCAAATTATAGAAGTGCTTGATAGACTGTAAAGTGTTCATTTTGTTCTTGATTCGTATTTAATTTTTTAAACGTTATGATCTCAAAAGAGCTGGTAGAGGTTTTTAAAAGAAACTAGTTTTGTGCAGCAAGCTTGCAGGGAGTCCTTAACCCTTACAAATGTTTCGTGGAGATGGGCAGTCTTATTCGACGAGGCTACCTCGGGTAAATGGCTCTTTTAAAGCTAGAAAGGGGGTCCAGGGGAGGAGGTCTGGTTTCTAAACAAAGTTATTTTAAATTTTTGTTTCAAGTTTTTAGCATTAATATAAAATTTATGCACCAAACCAGGCTTTTTATGTTTAAAAAGGTAACAAAAGTACTGTTTTTTACTCGAAAATGTGTTTGTGACAGTATATTTTGACCTAGATTTATACGCAAAACTTAGCTCGGAAGGGGGGGGGGGTGACTTGAGAATTTCAGAGGGGTTCAAAATTCAAATTTTTCTAGGGGGGGTTCAAAATTTTGGCTTTAGGGGGGACCCCTCTGTCCCCCCCAAAAACACCTATCGATTTACCCTGGATAACCACCCCCTAGCTTCCCAGACCGTTCTCACCTATGGGGGCAAGTCCTCCAATAAAGCGGGGGGAGCATTTCCAGACCGTGCACAGGTCTGAATAAATAACATCAATTTTTTTTAAACAAAGTGTCGACAGTTTCAGATATTTAAAAATTTTTATAATCAACTTCCCCTGGCTCCCTAACCAATGACCTTCATTGCAGTCAGTGAAGAGATACAGGATACAAAAACAAGCATAAGTGAGAAAGGGGGGAGGGGCAGGATGGGGTCCACCCCCCTAGCCTCGAAATTTTGGGACCCTTAGACCCTCGCCTTAGACAAAAATCAAGATGGGCCCCTCTCCCACCAAATTTCAGAATTTTTTACCACTGAACCCCCTATAAAATTTGAAATCTGAACTCCCCCCTCCACCCTCGGGAAATTTTTAGGTACTTTTTTTAAACTAAATTTTCTTCCAAAACGTGATTTTTTAACACATATTCATGTTTTTACACCCTTTTTACACCAGAATATCGCCTTTTATTTAATAAAATGTAGTATTATCCTATTAAAAGGACAATTATTAAAGTTATTATGGTTTAAAACTGTTTTGCTTTGGACACCGGACCCCACCTGACCACTTTCTAGATTTCAAAATTGTGCACCCCGGGTCGACCCCCGGGTCGACCCCCCTAAAAGCTAGAGGGGGGGGGGTCCGAACCCGCCTGGGACGCCCTCCTAAAATTCAAAATTCAATTTACCCTGGGTAACCACCCTCTCTAGCTTCCCGCACCGTTCTCACCTATGCTGACCTACCTACCTATTCTCACCTACCTCGACTTCTCGAAACCAAAAAAAGAAATTTATTTTAGGATAACAAACTCTCTAAAGCAGAACGGCAGCGTTTTCGAGAAGAAGCCGAAATGCTAAAGAAGCTTCAACATCCAAACATCGTGAGATTTTACGACTACTGGGAACACTCCATGACTATTGCCGCCACAGGAGGGGACGGCCATCAAGTGAAACGAAAAGGAATAGTCCTAGTCACAGAACTTATGACCTCCGGCACTTTAAAACAGTAGGCATTGTGTTTTAATAAATATATAGTGGCAAACCACACTTGGGCACGGGGGAGACCGGAAGAGATTAGAGGGAATTGCATTGCAGTTAAACCCTCAAATTTTGGAAATAGAGTTTAAACCCCTTACTAAGGAGTAGAGAGGAAGGAACAAAGTAAAGAAAAAAATTACTTCGAAATGACTCCTCCTGAGAACCTCCAAATTTAACAACTTTTGAGGTCAAAATTAGGGTAAAAAACCTGTAAAAAGCTCAAAATTGCAATATAGAGGGCTTTTGCAATAATAAGTGCTTTAAATTTATTTTGTTTTTACAATCGAAAAACGAAATCGGTAATATCCACTAAAGAAAAAAACGATTTGGTAAAAAAAGAATGTGCTTTTTACAGAAAGGAAGTAGTTAATTATCGAATGTTTTTTAGTATTTTTGATTAAAAAAAAATGCAATAAAAAAGTTAACATTATTTGGTGTTGTGTTAAAAAACAACAAAAGTTGGCGTGTAAAAGTAAAATATAGCATGTTGACTCTTTTGCTGAAATTATGCCAACACGTTATAAAATATTTGACTTGACGACCAAAGTTTTTCGTTAGTCTATGTTTAGACTTAATCACGCAGATTAAAATGCCTTCGTGTTTCAATTGTTACACTAAACAAGTCACGCGTAAGCTTTATCTTAATACGCCGAGTATTGGCTGACTGAGTAGAGCTGCACTGTCGTCATTCAAGAGAAATTAAACTGAAAGGAAAGCTTTGGTACAAAAAATGGCATACAAAAACTCCGTAGGGTACATGAACATAATATTTTAATAAGAAGAAATGTTAGCCATTATAAATGTTAAATTTGAATAGGTAGATTTAACCGAATTTTAAGCGTTTTTAGTACTGGAACAGTGAACCCCATATTTTAACAAGAAGGAAATAGAACTTTCGATATCTCATAATATCAGTGTTTTTGAGTGCATTTTACCTGTATCGTTTTTTATTTCTAATATAAAATGAATTAAAACTCAAATTTTTAGTTAAAAACCTGTTTTATTGCAGCTTTGAGCTGTAAAAACTAAAACAATAAAAATTAGACTTTAAACGAAAAAAGTATGTACCCCCTCTGCCTACCTATGTCCCTTCCTAATTTTACAAAAAATATAAAAAAATGTACCTGCATCATTCATGAGCATGGACCGGCAAGCTGGGGGGGGGGGGTCCGTACCCTCCCTAGCTTTTTAGGGGGGTCGACCCGGAGTAGACTAGTTTGAAATCCAGAGGGGGGTCAGAGGCATACATGGGCACGGGGGGAGTTGGAGGAGGGGGGTTAACCCCCCATATTCTGAGAAGGGGGTTTAACCCCCCACTCAGAAGTGGGGGAAGAGAAAAAGTTAACCCCCCCTCAATTTTGGAAAAATGAACAAAAAATGTCTTTAAATGACTTTTAACTGCCTCCAAACTTAAGTTTTTGAGATCAAAATGAATGTTTTAAACAGTAAAAAACTCAAAAATGTAATAAAAAGGCCTTTTTGACCTAAAATCAGACCTGTGCACTGCCCCCCGGGGTTAAAACGGGGGGGGGGCAATTCCAAAATGGGGGAGGGGCACGGGGGAACTTTTTTGAAACGGGAGAAGCAATAAAACAGGGGAGGGCAAGCAGAGGAGAAAGAAAAAAAAACAAAAAAGAGAAAAAAAAGAGGGAAAAAAGTGACAAAAAAAAGCGAAAATAAGGTAAAAATAGGTCTAAAATGGCTTAAAATGCATTGAAATAGGCTAAAGTTTGCAAAAAAATTCGCGATGATGGCGTCATTGTGGGTCAAAAATGGCGTCATAATCATAGGTCACCCGAAGGGGGGGGGGGGGTGGGGGGGGGTCGCCCCCCCCTAGGCAGACCTTCCCCCCCTAGGCCCAGTTTTGACCCCTCCCCCCCATCGACCCCTGAACCCAGGGACGTAGCCAGAGTTTCATTTTGGGGGTGGGGGCGGCTTTTTGTACAAAAAAAAATTTGGGGGGGGCTGCGCGGCCCCCCCCCCCAAATTTTGGGGGGGGAGCCCCCACTTAATTTTTGAAAACGTTTAAAAAGCAGGGATAAACGTAGATAAAGCTGTATAATACACTGTTTTTGGCCTAATAACATATTATCTAATGTTTTTAGCGGTAAAAACATGTTTTCTTAGTTAAAAATTACATAAGCACACATTGGCAGAGCCTAGATTTTACAGAAAAAGGAATTTCAGAGACGTTACCTTCAGACCCCTTGGCTAAACCCACATTGTAAACCAAAGCACATAAGCAGCATCTCGGCTCCATGTTTTCTAGGGTACCTACCTATATGAAAAAAATCCGAGCCAATGCTATAAGCGGCAGGAAAATTTAGGAGGGGAGAGGTACATAAATCAACCAATATGATTGTTTGTTTTGCTTTCTTCTGTGTATTACTTATTACTTTTAAAAATTATTGTACTAACTTTGAAATAACATTAGCATCAGGCAACATAAATAACGAGATATTATGTATGTATACTATAAAAAGTGACCGCTGAGCGAAGCGAAGCGGAACAAATTTTTGGTTTTTGGGGGTCCATTGGGGTACTAAAATTATTTTAAAGTTTGGCGCCAAGCGATTAGCGAAGCGCTAGAAAAATTTTGAATTTTTAGCCTCTGAAAACCCCCACATTTTACTACCGGCCGACCATTGCGGGGGGGGGAGGGGCGGCCCCCCCCCCCCCTGGCTACGTCCTTGCTTGAACCCCTGACCCCCCTAAGGCCCATTTTTGACCACTCCCCCCACCAGACAATCCCAAAAAATGCTTAAAAAATGGTCAAATTTCGTCAAACAATTGTCAATTTTGGTCACAAAAATGGTAAAAACACCCCAACCACCCCCGCGCGCTTTTTTTGAAAAAAAAAACCCCGGGGTGTGACCCCCCCCCCCCTGGAGGTCAAAAACCTCCACACCCCGGGGGGTGGCCCCCCCCCCCCCTGAGCCGTCGAAGGTCGGTGACCTATGGTCATAATTTTAGGGTACTTTTTCATATTTTGGCGGGGGGGGGGGCAAATCCTCCAATAAAACGGGGAGGGGGCATTTCCAGACCGTGTACATGTCTGTAAAATTAGTGTTTTTTTACCTATTTTTTCTTTAAAATCGAAAAACGATATGGGTAAAATGCACCCAAGAAAAAAAAACGACATGTGTATTTTGCGTTTCTCTTATTAGGTTAAGCTGGCTAACTGTTTTTGTTCTTTCTGTTTTCTTATTTAAATTTCTTGTAGTTGTGGTTATGTTAGGCTAAGGTGTTCTCTCTTTGGCACTGTCGAGGTTATGCACCCGATAAGAGCGCTAGGGGTTCTAGGCGGTGTGGTAGAGGCATGTTATCTATCTATTTATCTATCTATCTATCTATATATCTATTTAACCCCCCTAATTTGGAGTTTAACCCCCCCCCACCCACTCCGGACTAACTTGTCCATGTATGGTGAGAGGGGGTCCGGTTTCCAAACAAAGTCACATTAAATCATTTATTTAAGTTTTTTAGCGCTAATATAGAATCTTATATACTAAAAAAGGCTATTTATGTATAAAAAAAATAAAAAAAGTACTATTTTTTTACTACAAAACGGTGTTAGTTTGTGATAGTAAATTTTGACCTAAATTCATACCCAAAATTTGGCTCGGAAGAAGGGGGAGGGGGTCAATTTAGAATTCCAGAGAGGGGTAGGGTGTCAAAATTTAAAAATTTTGGGGGGGAAGGGAGAAAGGCCCCCTAGATTTTTTCTAGGGGAGGGATCCGAAATTTAGAGGCTGGGGAGGTTAACACCACCCTACCCCCCTCCCTTTATGCTCATGTATGGGTTTGGACCTCCTAAAATCGAAATTATAGCGGACACCCCCCCTAAAATTTGAGGGTACCCCGGACACCTAAAATTTCGAAAGTCCCAGTACTAAAAACTCTAAAAATGGGTATTTAAAGTATACCCCCAAAATTTTTTTGGGACACCCCCCAAATTTCAGGGGTCGGGTATATTTCCCCTTTAAAATCCGGGAGGCTGCCCACCTATGGGTAGGGTTTTTTTTAACGTAACGCGTCCATTCCTATCACTGTCCCCTCCCTCTAGATTAGTGGAGGTTTAAATAAACCTATCAGAATTTAGGAGGTTAACCCTCCAGTCTTCCTCAGTCTCATTTTAGGTATATTCTATTGGTGCTGGTTATTTATACCCTTCGGGTAACACCCAAAAAATTTTGTGATTGCCAAGAGCTCACGAAATTCGGGGTTCCCTCTAGCTAGCAGTGGCGTGCCCAGGATTTCATTTCGGGGGGGTGGTCTGCAGGGCGGCAGCCCCCAGATATGGGGGGTCTGGGCCTCTGGGGGGCGAGAGCCCCTCAGCGGGTTCAAGGGGCAGAGCCCGTTGTCAGGGGGGTCCGGAGGGCGGAGTGCCCCCCTGGGAGAAAATTTTTAATAAAAAAATACATTGGAAATTTTAATTCCTGATGATACTTATTACAAAATATAAAGTTTCTTTTATACCTATTCATTTAAAACATGTGTTTAAAACGTTAATAAAAGGATAATAGTATTTATAATAGTTTAATTAAACATGTATGCCTTAACTACTGAACGGGATAATCGATTTGAAATTGAAAAACTAAGATAAATTGGTAATTTAAACTACCCGCGTAGCGGGAAAAATTTTGGTTTTTTTTGACTATTAATGTGCTTTTGGAAGGCATTAGGAAAGTTTTTCTATTAATATTAAAGAAAAAATTTTTTCTCTCCCAAAATTTAAAAAACGTATTTTTTTCTCTCCCTTACGAAAAAATCCGGCTTCGCCGGATTTGGGGTGGGGGCGGCCGCCCCCCCCCCCTTTGGCACGCCACTGCTAGTTAGTAGAAAATTGGTTTTTTGGGAGGTTGCTTACTTAGAATACTCTTAAAAACTTTGTTACTAAAATTTACCGTTCCACCGCAGCTGTATAAATGCAAACGGTGACATTATTGACAATAATTTTGTGATGATGATTTTTGCCATGCCAAGTGTAGTATATTTTAGGTACCTGAAACGTTTCAAGAAAATCAACATAAAAATTGTAAAGTCGTGGTGTCGACAGATTTTAAAGGGTTTGGCCTTTTTGCATTCTCGGAACCCGCCCATTATTCACCGGGATTTGAAATGCGACAACATTTTTATTACGGGAACAACCGGCTCGGTGAAAATCGGTGATTTAGGATTGGCGAAACTCAAGAACCAGAGCGGAGTAAAGACTGTGATAGGTGAGCGGAGCCATTAAAAAATATAATTAAATAATTTGCAAATTATAAGATCAAGTTTTATTTAACAACAATATTTTTAATCGTAGTCTTATTGGGGTTTTTAATTTTCTAATTTATCAGGGTTCAGAGCTTTTTATTAGCTATTCATTGGTTGGTTTCATTAGTACCAATTAGTTTTTAAATCTGTATTTAAAATTGAAAAATGATTCTTTTTTGGATGGAAGATTTTATCAGGGACGTAGCCAGAGTTTCATTTTGGGGAGGGCGGATTGTAGTACAAAAAAAAATTTCGGGGGGGGGGGGGGGCTCCGCCCCCTCCCGAAATTTTGGGGGGGGGGGGGCGGAGCTCCCCGTTAATATTTGAAAACGTTAAAAAAGCCGTGATAAACGTAGATAAAGCTGTATAATACACTGTTTTTGGCCTAATAACCTATTATCTAATGTTTTTAGCGGTAAAAACATGTTTTCTTAGTTAAAAATTACATAAGCACACATTGGCAGAGCCTGGATTTTACAAAAAAGGAATTTAGAGACGTTAGTTTCAGACCTCTTGGCTAAACCCACATTGTAAACCAAAGCACATAAGCAGCATCTCGGCTCCATGTTTTCTAGAGTACCTACCTATATGAAAAAAATCCAAGCCAATGCTATAAGCGGCAGGAAAATTTAGGAGGGGAGAGGTACATAAATCAACCAATATGATTGTTTGTTTTGCTTTCTGTGTAGTACTTATTACTTATAAAAATTATTGTACTAACTTTGAAATAACATTAGCATCAGGCAACATAAATAACGAGATATATGTATGTATACTATAGAAAGTGACCGCTGAGCGAAGCGAAGCGGAACAAATTTTTGGTTTTTGGGGGTCCATTGGGGTACTAAAATGATTTTAAAGTTTGGCGCCGAGCGATTAGCGAGGCGCTAGAAAATTTTGAATTTTTAGCCTCTGAAAACCCCCAAATTTTACTATCTGGCGACCGTTTCGGGGGGGGGGGGGGGGCGCCCGCCCGCCCCCGCCCAACCACTATCCTTATTTTTCCTCCTGTCCGACCGTTTCGGGGGGGTGGGCGGCTGCCCCCCCACCCCCCCTGGCTACGTCCCTGGATTTTATTGAAAATGTTTGTAAATATTATTATAAACGTTATTATCACTCACTGCATAGTTATAAAAAGATATATTACCTAACAAAAATGTGCAACTAAAAAATTAAGACAGCGTATTCAATTATAATGCGATACTTTCAAAATAGGCCGCCACTATAATAGTACTCCTATTATAATGGCATATATATTAATATTTGTCATTTTAATTCACGCCAATTTTCGTGTAGAGTGTGCCATTTATAATGGCGTAATTTAATTTTCTTTCGAATTGAAAATAGCTGCATTCATTCAATATTTCTTTAATTTATTCATTTCAATTCGGCAAAAAATTAAGTTATTCCATTATAATAGCATACTCTCCATAAAAATTCACGTGAGTTCAAAATGCTAATTATGCCCTTTATAATAGTTGTGCTATTATCATGGCCTAAATTTTTAAATGGCATACGCTATGTGTTTTTGGTTGTAATAGTAAAATGTTTTAGGTACGCCAGAGTTCATGGCCCCGGAGATGTACGAGGAGCAGTACGATGAGGGCGTGGATGTCTACGCTTTCGGAATGTGCATGCTGGAGATGGTTACCGGGGAGTACCCATACTCCGAGTGCAACTACCCAGCCATCATCTACCGCAAGGTCGCCGGGGTAAGTGTTCACTAAATTATATTACGCATAGGTGAGAAAGGGGGAGGTGGGGTCCACCCCCCTAGCCTCGAAATTTTGAGACTCCCCCCCTAGACGAAAATCTAGGACCCCCCTCCCCCCAAATTTCCAAATTTTTTACCACTGACCCCCCTCTAGATTTTGAAATCTGACCCCCCCCTCCACCCTCGGGAAAATTTTAGGTACCTTTTTTATACTAAATTTTCTTCCAAAAACGTGGATTTTCATTACATATTCATGCTTTTACACCCTTTTTATACATGAATATGGCTTTTTATTCAATAAAATGTAGTATTATCCTATAAAAAGAACAATTATTAAAGTTATTATGGTTTAAAACTGTTTTGCTTTGGACACCAGACCCCACCTGACCCCCCTCTAGATTTCAAAATTTCGCACCCCGGGCCGACCCCCCCTAAAAAGCTAGGGGGATCCAGACCCCCCTGGGACTCCCCCTCCTAGAATTCAAAATTCGATTTACCCCGAGTAACCACCCCCCCTAGCTTCCCCGACCGTTCTCACCTATGATATTACGTGACTTTATAAACCGCCGCAAATTTTTAATGTTGCTCAGGACGAATATAGCTATATGGCGACAACATGTGGCTATATAACTTCAAAAAATTTCTTTATAGTATGGTTTGTATATTATTATAAATGATAATGATATCTAAAATTTTTTAAAATGGTTTTTTAATTTTTAAAAATTTGCAGGCAGATTTTTCTGAAAAGGTCATTTTTAGCGCTTTTAGTGTTTTGTATTATCTAGGTGGTAGTTTTTTTAATCTTATCTGCTTATTTTTTTACTATAAAAAAAGAGAGTTTAAAATATTTCAATTATTATTAATGCAGACATTTTTTTTCAATTTGCGTTGTAAGAATTTGGCTAGGTAATCCTCTAATTTCTTCGTGCATTTGATGTGTGAGAACCCATCACTATTAGCTTAGGGAAGTTTCCAGATTTTTAGGGGATCCAGAACAATTCACCTCATCCCCCCATAGGTAGGCAGCCTACCCCCTTTTAGACCAACATCGAAATTTTGGACCCTCCTCCTCTCTTAGAAAAAGTTCAAATCCGACCCCCTCCGTTTATTTTATAGGCTACTTCTGAATAAGCGTCTTTTACTGTACGAGAGGGAAAGCAAAAAAAAAAATTGGAAATAATCGTAATTATCTTAGTTTCTTTAGTTTAAATCTATACTTAATTAAAATTGCAACACGAAATGTTTCATCATGTTGAAATGCTTTAATATATCAGTTTGTTCTAAATAAAGTTCTGTTTTTTGATTAAACATCACAATAGTTAGAAATCATCAGTAAAATTGTATTTTCGTGAACAATGATTTTAAATTAGCAAAAATAAAGTTGAAAAACTTTTTAATATTACAAAAGCAAAAGCTGCTGGGGCACTTTTGGGGACTTTTAGTTTTTTGCCGCTTCGTAGGTCCGGCGCTGCTGGGGCGCTTCGTTCCCACTTTTTTAATGTTTCCTTTACAGAAAATGCTTTTATTTAAAAGTTTGAAATGGACGTTTCAAATTTAATTTTTAAATATTGTATAATAATAAAACACTAAAAAACCTATGTACATTTCTTTGAAATTAGTTTCAAAAATTTAAAAAAATTTCCGCTTCGTTTCGCTCAGCGGTCAAGTTCCTATGCGTATGCATATTTCTTGCCATTGCCATTTATCTTGCTTAATGTTATTGATAAAAGTACAATAATTTTAATAAACAATAATAAGTACTACGCATCAAGCAAAACAAACAATCATATTTGGTTGATTTGTATATATAAGTTTCCAGTCGCCTACAACAATGGCTTGGTATTTTTTTCCATATAGGAACCCTAAAAACATGGAGATGCTGCTTATCTGATTTGGTTTACAGTATGGGTGTAGCCAGGGGGTCTTAAAGGTCTCCGAATCCATTTTTTTTGAAATCCAGGCTCTGCCAATGTCTGCTAACATGGGCGTAGCCAGAATTTCGGAAAGGGGGGAGGGTCCAACCCTGAACAAAATTTCCGAAAGGGAGGGGGGGGTCCAAATCCGATACGTTATAAAAGGGTTTAAAAAATTTGTGTTTAAAAGTGTTTATTGCCTTGTTTATGTCACATGCTTCATTATTTTCCTATTATTTAATAAAAATAAGTCAAAAAAACAAAGAAAAAATTTTTTACAAACAATTTGATACCTTAAAATTTTCGATTTCTGAAACATTAAAAACTTAAAAGTAAAAACTTAAAAACTTAAAAATGAGTACATTGAATTACAGCTGGCCAATGCAAAGTGCGAGAAAATGTTTTTAAAATTACTTCTCATATCCTTTAAATTTTTAATACCACTATATTACAATCTAAAGAGGGGTCCAGCGTGGTCGTATTAAGATTACAAAACAAAGTAAAACAAATTAGGAAGTGGAAACCAATTAAAACATTAAAAATCGGGTGGGTCCAGCGTGGTCGTACCAAGATTACAAAACAAAGTAACACAAATTTGGAAATGGAGACTATATAATCAATCGAGCGCTGAGCGGAGCGAAACGCGAGAAAATTTTTAATAAATGGCCGTACAAGACCCCTGAATTTTTATCTTGGCGACCCAAAGGGGGGGTCTAGGACCCCCTGGCTACGCCCATGTCTGCTAATGTAATTTTTAACGAAGAAAACATTTTTTACTGCAAAAAAATTAGATAATACGTTATTAGGCCAAAAACAGTGTATTATACACAGCTTTATCTACGGTTATCCCTGCTTTTTTAACCTTCTCAAAAATTTGGATCTACGGTTATCCCTGCTTTTTTAACCTTTTGAAAAATTTGGGGGGGTGAGGGGCTCGGCCCCCCCCCCCGGAAGGGTTAAACCTGGATTTTTAGGGCGGTTAAACTCGTATATAAATGGGGTGGGGGAGGTTAAAATCTGAGAAACAAATTTTTAGTTTTTTTTGGAGTGCTTTTTACTAAAATATTGTTTTTCAATTTAAAAAAAAATAGGTCAAAAAAGCCCTTTGTATTGTATTTTTGAGCTTTGTATTGTATTGTTTAAAACACTTTTTTGACCTAAAAACTTAAGTTTGAAAACAGGTGTCATTTTAAAGTCATTTTTTCTTCATTTTTCTCAAAATTGAGCTGGTGAGTAATCTTTCCCGCCAACTTCTTTTGAGATAGATGGTTAAACTCCCCTTCGCAGACTTTAGTTCACCGTAACCCTTACCTACCACCGCTACCACACCACCCCAAGCCCATGTATGCCTATGGCAGTTTCCGACAGGTATGAAATCCGAATATACCTAACAAAATTATGACAATATTTGGTTTCTCAAATTTTTTTTCTCTAAATATTTAATTTCGCCTAAAGACTTGATTTTTTAAAATATTCAATTTAAAAAACTAGGATATTTTATTTTAGGGAATAAAACCGCAATGTTTTGACCGCATTCCTGCTCAATACCCTGAAATTCGTGATATTATTGACCGTTGTACACGACTGCGAAAAGAAGAAAGGTAATCATTTTCTCAAATTTCTCTATTAAATTAAAGTAATGTTTTATTTCCTTTAAATTGTTCTCATTTTTATTTTAATTCTTTTACTTACAAGTTCTATTGCAGTTTGCATTTCATAAATAATCGGTTGTCCTCCATTAATAGGTGAGCATGGACCTGGAAGCCAAAGGGGGGCTTGGCATTGGCTTGGCTTCCACAATAAATCGTCCTTTAAAAGGTAGGAGAGGGGTTCAGTGGTAGTAGTTCAGTGGTTCCGTCCGCCTTGAAATCCGGCAAAGCCGGTTTTTTTGTAAGGGAAAGGGACATTATGTTTTTTAAGTTTTGCGAGAAAAATTTTTTTGTTTATTTATAAATTCAAAAATATTACTAATGAATGCGTTCTACACATAAAAAATACCCGAAACACTCTCATTTTTCTTGCTTCGCGGGAAGTGGACATTGATTTTTTACATTGAAATTTTTGTAATTTCGATAGATTGTGCCATTTAAAATATAGCTGAGGCATACGCCTTTGTCGTAGCTATTGCTAATATCAAGAATACATAATATATATAGAGAAGAATGTACCACTCAATACTAACTTTTGCTACTATGCTGGTTCCAACATGACGCAAAACTTGCACACCGTGTGCAAGTTCCTGCACACCGTGTGCAAGTTCCTGCACACCGGTGTGCATGTTCCTGCACACCAGTGTGCAAGTTTCTGCACACCGGTGTGCAAGTTCCTGCACACCGGTGTGCATGTTTCTGCACACCGGTGTGCAAGTTCCTGCACACCGGTGTGCATGTTTCTGCACACCGGTGTGCAAGTTCCTGCTCACCGGTGTGCAAGTTTCTGCACACCAGTGTAGAAGTTCCTGCAAACCAGTTTAAAATTGATTTTAGTTTAAAAAAGGTTGAAAAACTAATAAAATTAATTATAATAATCGTCAAGCACTCAATAAACTAATTGGCTACGCTCATGAAATGTGATAATAATAAAGTGTCTATTTGAACAATAAAATTTTATTCATATTGTAAAGTAGCAACAAAAAAATAAAAAGACACAAATGCAATGTGTACAATTTGAAAGTGTTAAATAGTTTAACAATATACTGTGATAGTGCTCAAAAATATAAACTTTAGTTAGAGAATGAAAAAAAGTTATTAAATTATTTTGCTTCGGCACTAAAGGAGTACATGAAATCGCTTAAAGGTGCGGACCGATTCAAACTTTTTGTCTTTGATTTTTATTATTTTTTGTAAAAATCTTACCCCGTCCCCCAATAGCGCACAAAATTTTTTTCAACAAAATGTCTTCAGTTGTTCAGGCAGGAGATATGACCCTCCAAACTAACAATTCTGTACTTGAAATATTACTCAATGGGTATTAAAATTTAAATTACAAAATATGTATTCAAAAATAGCGGCTATTTTCTACTTTAATTTGATACCTTGATTGTTAAAATTGGTGCAGTATTTGTCAAGATATTGCGGTTCCCGTACAAAAAGCCCGCGAGTTTTTTGCTAAAAACACCAAACGACGGCAGTGGTTTAATAAAGTATGCCCAACATTTTTACCTACACTTCCTATTTTTTGCAAAAAAATCGCGGGTTTTTTGTACGATAAACACAATATCTTCTTGACAAATACTGCACTAATCTTAACAATCAAGATAGCAAATTAAAGTAAAACGTAGCCGCTTTCTTTAAGTGGATTTTTTGTAATTTAAATTTTAATACCCACTCAGAAATCTTTTAAGTACAGAGGCCAAAAAGCCATTTTCGGAGAGTCCCACTGGAGATATTTTGATAAAAAAAAATATTTGTGGGCTATTGAAAGCGGGGTGAGGTTTTCAAAAAAATAATCAAACTTGAAGACAAAAAGTTTGACTCGGTACCGCACTTTTAACGTTTCTTCTGACGTGGCAAAAGCCAAAATTTAGCTTCGTTAGTTGATGAGAGTAAATTATGAAAAATTGTTTTATGCAGCAAATTACACGTGTCATTTGAAAAATTTTTTTTAGTCTGGAATTGACGTCGGTGGGTATTTGTTGGTGAATGTGGGCTCCAATGCACCGTGCAGAGCTATATATTTAAGAACTCTCTTGCACAAATAGGGTAAACAAAAAGCCCATTCGTGAGGACATATGTGATAGTGTCCTACTGTTTAATATCATACTCCAGAACTCCGGCCATTTAAAGCGGAGAAAGCTACAGAGCTCCGAGGATCTCCCCCTTCAATGAGGGATTTTAAAAAAATTTAAGCCTGAAATACATTTGAAGAGTTACTCTATTAATATTTTTAGGACTATTGTTATCGTTTTAAATAAGTTTTGAAAACAATTTCATTTACAAATAATATGACAAAATAACCGATGTATCACCCAAAAGGCAAGTTTTTTGAAGTCGAGATGTAGAATATGAGATGTTGAAAGACGTAGTGTAAACACAAAACTTCCAAACAACAATGTTGTTGTGGACAAGTTTTGGTTACGCAGATTAATGGGTTTTTTAAACAATTTTGTGGTGTGTTAAATATTTATTAAGCCGAAAATGAAATAAATGTTTCGCGTCAAAATATGATCTTTTATGTGAAAATTTCCACAAAATACCGGCGAAAATTCCCCATAACAGAAAACAGTTCAAATTAAATATATATGTTTTTTAATTGGGCCTATTCTTTGAGCCACATTTTTTAAAACTGATGTTCATGAACTTGCACACCGGTGTGCAGGAACTTGCACACCGGTGTGCAGGAACTTGCACACCGGTGTGCAGGAACTTGCACACCGGTGTGCAGGAACTTGCACACCGGTGTGCAGAAACATGCACACCGGTGTGCAGGAACTTGCACACGGTGTGCAAGTTTTGCGTCATGTTGGAACCAGCATAGTGGGAAAACTTAGTATTGAGTGGTACATTCTTCTCTATATATATTATGTATTCTTGCTAATATACACTTAAAACTATAACTTCAGTGGCTTAAAACTGTTTTTAAGATATAGGGTTAATAACGGCTGGTTTTGCTGTTTGAATACTTGGGGGGTAATCCACCCCCCTCCCCGCTTCCTTGACAAAGCTTGGCAGCTTGTTTGGATTTTCTCTGTACTTTTTGTTAAAAAATTGTGTTTCAAAAACTTAATACAAATTTCAATGCATTCTAAAACCATAAATTAATCATAATTTGGGTACATTAAAAAAGTATTATCAATAATTATTATCTTTGTTTTTATACCGCACTCATGCGCAAAATTTAAAGACATCGGGCAGTAGGCATAGGTGAGAAAGGGGGGGGGGGTGCAGGATGGGGTCCATCCCCCTAAGCTCGAAATTTTGGGACCCCCCCTAGACAAAAATCTAGGGGCCCCCTTCCCCCCAAACTTCCGAATTTTTTACCCCTGACCCCCCTCTAGAATTTGAAATCTGACCCCCCTTCCTGCTCGGGGAAATTTTAGGTACCTTTTTTATACTAAATTTTCTTCCAAAAACGTGAATTTTTAACACATATTTATGTTTTTACACTCTTTTACACCAAAATATAGCTTTTTACTTAATAAAATGTAGTATTACCATATAAAAACAATGATTAAAGTTATTATGGTTTAAAACTGTTTTGCTTTGGACACCTGACCCCACCTGAGCCCACTCTAGATTTCAAAATTTCGCACCTAGGATCGACCCCCCCCTTAAAAGCTAGGGGGGGGTTCCGGACCTCCCTGTAACCCCCTCCTAGAATTCAAAATTCAATTTACCCCGGGTAACTACCTCTCCCCCCTAGCTTCCCGGACCGTTCTCATCTAGGGCAGTAGGGAATTATATCTGGTTAGTTTTGTTAATTAATCAAATTTTCAATATATAATTTTATTGCCAAATTAATCTAGGAGATCGAAATTGCATAGAAATTTGGTTATAAAAACAAAAGTGAATGTTCACACGTCACACCATTGCCTGGGGATAATTTTTAAGCAGTTTTTAGTTCATGTTTCAAAAAATTTTCGCCTCCGACGGCTGAGCGGTGCTCTCTTGTACTTTACTACTTATATCTTCCTCCCCAGACCCCCCTCCCCCCGAAATGTAATCCTGGCTACGCCACTGGGGGTACTTACCCCTGGCTTACTAGGGAAAGAGGTCAACCCGGGTTACACCGATTAGAAATCTAAAAAGGGTCAGGGGCATACATGAGCATGGACCGGCAAGCCAGGGGCGTGGCTACCCCGGGTAAATGGCCCTTTATAAGCTAGGAGGGGGGTCCAGGCGTTCGTACCCCTTAGCTTTTTAGGAGGAGAGTCGACGCGGGGTAAACCAGTTTGAAATCCATAGAGGGTTCCGGTTTCCGAACAAAGTCACATTAATTCAATTAAGTTTTTAAGCACTAACATAGTATTTTATGTACTAAAATAGGCTATTTTTGTAAAAAAAAAAGAGTAAAAAGTACTATTTTTTATTCCAAAACCGTGTTTGTGAAGTCAATTTTGACCTAAATTCATACCCAAAATTTGGCTCGGAAGGGGGGGGGGTCGATTTAGAATTTTAGAGGGAGGTAGGGTGTCGAAATTTTGGAGAGTGGGCTAGATTTTTTTTTTGGGGGGGGGGGGGGTCCGAAGTTTCAAGGCTAGGTGGGTGGATCCCATCCTACCCCTCCCCCTATGCTCATCTATGGTCAGGGGGTTCAGTTTGCGAACAAAGCAGTTTTAAATCATTAATTTAGTGTTTTAACGCAAAATTTTTACTTATATATATTATACTTAAAATTTAGCTTGGAAGGGAGAGGGAACGGAGGTCATTTGAAATTTTCAGAAAAGGGGGGGGGGTGTCAAAATGAAAAGTTTTTGAGAAGGGAGAGACACGTTCTTGAATTTTTTATGGAGAGGGGGGGGATGGTTTGAAATTTCGAGGCTTGGGGGTTGGACCCTACTCTGATCGTCTGACCGCCTCCCCCCTATGCCTCTATAAATTTAGGTACTTCACAAATTTTAGGGGAGGAGTGTCCGTGGTTCGTGGTACCCCTAAGCTTTAGGGGAAGGGGAGAGAGAAGTATCGACAGTCATTTTAGGGGTGAGGGTGGCCGCCTCTTCCCCCGACCACTCGACCAGCTATATATATTCCCCACAATTAAAATCATAGCTGAGAAAAGAGGGCAGGGTGGGGTCCACCACCCTTAGCCTCGAAATTTTGGGACCCCCTCTCTCTAGACGAAAATCTAGGGGCCCTAACCCCCTCCCCCAAATTCCCGAATTTTTATCCCTGACGCCCCTCTAGAATTTGAAATCAGACGTCCCCTCCCCTCTCGGGAAAATTTTAGGTACTTTTTAGTTTTTTTATACTAAATTTTTTTTAAAAAGCGTGAATTTTTTAACTCATATTCATGTTTTTACACCAGAATATCGCTTTTTATTCAATAAAATGTAGTGTTATCCTATAAAAACAAATTATTAGTGATTATGGTTTAAAACTGTTTTGTTTTGGACACCGGACACCGGCTGACCCCCTCTAAATTTCAAAATTTCGCACCCCGGTTCGACCCCCCCTTAAGAAGCTAGAGGGGTCCGGACCCCCCCCCCCTGGAACCCCACTCCTAGAATTAAAAATTCGATTTACCCCGGGTAACCACCCACCCCCTAGCTTCCCGGACCGTTCTCACCTATAGTTCTCCCCGCACTATCTGACTGTTTTGAAGAAACAGAAAGGCGACCTATCCCTTCGCAGATCTGTGCACTGCCCCGCTCCCCGGAGTGAGGGCACTGTGGATTGAACGGTGTTTACACTACTTTTTTATTCTTCCCCAACCGTACACTCACCTACGAGGATGGAGTAATAATAACTTCCTCTCTCTACTATCCTTGTTTACCTATGCCTTTAGCTGCTGGTGACTCATGTCACCCTAATACCAAGTATTAATGATAAACAAATCTGTGCATGGGTCTGATGACGACCTCTGTTTTATTAGTAGTGGCTGTTTCGTTTTGGTGCTCCACTCACTGGTTAAAACATAATTAATAAATACAAGAAACGTTATTTTTTGCCCGAGTTTAGCAAATTTTTCTTAATCTTGCTTTAGACTCATTTTAGCAGCACTATTTGACATTTTTGACTTAGTTTTTCGAATTTGACTATTTTCGTCCCTTTTTTTTATAATTTTGACCTATGGTCATGGTTTGTCGTTTTCTCTTCCTTCCGCATCCTTGTTTTTAAAGATTTGTTGCTACTTTCATTTCAGAGATGCCCCTTTTCTTGTTTAATCGCGGACGCATTGCACAGGTTTGCACTGCATAAATAAACGTATAATAAATGTTGTTAATTATTTTTGTGTATTTCTATATAAATAAAAAATAATTAATTTTTACAAAAAAAATTTTGCGTTGCGGGAATTAATTATTACATAAGATTAATAAGTATACACAACTCACACTCAACTAAACAAAAAAAAACATGCTTAGATTTTTTAAAAAATAATGCGGCTTGAATAACCGAAACTAAATAAATTATTTAAAAACGAGTAGGTATTGTTTAATTTGATTTTACGTGCTTAAAAATTTTTCAAAATTTTCAACATCACAGAAACTTTAATTAGTTTTAATAATAAATTCTTTTCAACTGCTTGATAAATTAGTGCATAAATGTATTTATTTATTAAGTTTATTTTTCGTGTTTGTTTCTTCCATTATTGTTGCAAAAATAATTTCATTATTTTTTGCTTTCATTTTTGCATTACAATATTTTTTTGCAGATATACGCCAAAGCAACTGTTGTTAAATGATTTTTTTATGCCGGAAGACTTGATAGGATTGCGAGTAGAAATAGAAAGCAGAGAAAGTCAAGTGGCCGGAGATAAAAATGAGGTAATTTTAGTCTTGAAACGAAACACTTAAAAAGAAACATTTAAGCAAGAATCATAAAAATGAACGCAGCACTAACTTACGGTGGTTTCTGCATAACGCGTAATCTATACATTGTGAGCGGAAAATTTCCTAAATCACCCACCTGAGCTAATGTTTTAAAAACTCTATGTGTGTGTGTGTGTGTATCATTGTGTTTAATGATTTGTGTTGATAAGTTCATAAGTGTCCTTCTGAAGTATAATTTAAATTTTTAAATCACTATTAAAATTGTACTTCATTTAAGACCCGTTCATACCAAAGGCCGTATGCATAGATTTCCTCAGTTTTTGCCAAATTTTTGAAGTTTTATTTTTAATTTTAGAATGAATAAACAGTATAACTGTTATATAACTATACAGTATATAAGTTACAACAAAGATAAAAACATAAAAAAATTACGCCAGTAGCTTAATCCAGTGTGAAGATATATGCCCACAAAATTTCGCTGCTGCCCAGCAGTGGCTCCCACTGCGGGCTTTTTTTTGCTCTAATCTGGGTTTCTGGGATTTTTTTCTAAATGTTGTTGGTTTAAAAACATTTTTAAATTAATAAAAGCAAATAAAATTATTTTTTTCATACAAATCTATCTTAATGCATCCTAAAGCCATAAAATAAATTAATAAAAAAAATTACCATTTTGCGGAAGTATCAAGTTTACAGTATTTTCTTGCATCGTTTTCGTTTGTTTACTCGCATGTTGCAAAAATGCTAAGGACCGTGCAGCCAGGCGTTTTTTATTTTTTAATAATTTTGCTAGCCATCCATTTTTTAATAGGATTTGTATAAGCGAATAAAAATATTTGAGACTAGATAAGATTTTTAAATGTCTTCAAATATATTCCGGTTATCTATTTAATGCATATTGGCGTTGCACGCAAGTACCAAACCAGCACACTTAGTTAATAAAATTAATATAATTTTATATATCTATATAAATAAAGTATAAATTTTAAGACAATTTTATTATATAAAAAGCAAGAAAAAATGGTGTAAAGCTTAAAATATAAATACAAAAATAATAAGAATTGTAGTCACGAACGGTATCTATTGGCTGGCAGGCTATGATTGTTAAGCTTTTTATCTCTGCATATTTAAATATTAAAACTTGTTGCGCTTCGCGCCACAAGCATTGCTCAGGAGAACACGAGAAATATGCCTTTTCTTTGACAAAATCGTATATACAGACCCATTATATATCTTTTATAGTTAAGCCAAATCTAACAATATAAATCATAAAGAGTATCGGTATTTTATACTGTTGTGGCTTGTTTTATCATAGATTAGTAGTTAATTCTTTAAAATTTCGAAATCTTGGTTTTTTTACCATCGATCTGGTTTTTTTCTGACCAAATCTGAGTTTTTAGAAAAAAATTCAGTGGCAGCCATAGGTCACCGAAGGGGGGGGTGTAGGGGGGGGGTCACCCCCCCCTACGCCCTCTGAGACCTATCCCCCCCCCCTAAGGCCCATTTTTGACCCCTCCCCCCCCCATCGACCCCTTAACCCCTGACCCCCCCCCTAAGGCCCATTACACCCCCGCTACGAATTTCCCAAAAAATGCTTAAAAAATGGTCAAATTTCGTCTCAAAAAAATTGTCAATTTTGGTCAAAAAAATGGCCCCCGGGGTGCGACCACCCCCGCCTTCTAAAAACACACCAGGGGGCCCGCCCCCCCCCCCCTGGAGGTCAAAAACCTCCACACCCCGGGGTGTGGACCCCCCCCTGAGCCGTCGAAGGTCGGTGACCTATGGTGGCAGCCCTGGTTCATACTTACGCTACGCATAATGCATCAAAGCAAATTTTTAACCAAAAATAATATTGTTTATTAAATACGGTTTTAAATGGTTATTTTTTAAATAAAGATAAAAACTGACTTTAAAGGGTTGCTCCATAGTCGAAGGTATAGGCAGACCTGTGCACTGCCCCCCTCCCTAGGTTTTATTTTTAGGGGGCAATTCCAAAACGGGGGACAACTTTTATGAAACGGCGAGGGGCAAGCAGAGGGGAAAGAAAAAAAGAGAAAAAAGTAGAAAAAAGAGAGAAAAGAAGGGAAAAGGGAAAAAAAGGACAAAAAAAACGAAAAAAAGGTAAAAATAGGTCTAAAATACATTATAATAGGATAAAAACTGCAAAAAATTTGAGATGATGGCGTCATTATAGGTCAAAAATGGCGTCATAAATTTAGGGTACTTTTTCATTTTTTGGCGGGGGGGGGCAAATCTTCAAATAAAGCGGGGGGCATTTCCAGACCGTGCACTGCCCCCCCCTCCCGGGGTTTTATTTTTAGGGGGCAATTCCAAAACAGGGGGCAACTTTTATGAAACGGCGGGGGCAAGCAGAGGGGAAAGAAAAAAAGTAGAAAAAAGAGAGAAAAGAAGGGAAAAGGGAAAAAAGGACAAAAAAGCGAAAATAAGGTAAAAATAGGTCTAAAATACATTGAAATAGGATAAAAACTGCAAAAAATTCGAGATGATGGCGTCATTATAGGTCAAAAATGGCGTCATAAATTTAGGGTACTTTTTCATTTTTTGGCGGGGGGGGGGCAAATTTTCAAATAAAACGGGGGGGCATTTCCAGTGCACAGGTCTGTATAGGTGTTTTTGGTCAGGTCCTTTTTGAAGGTTCCACTAATTAGAGGGTTCGGACCCCCTGATTTTTAGGGGAGGGGGTCGACCCGGGGTGCAAGATTTTAAATTGGATGCAGTCAGGCACGAACTGGAGTGCTCTGGAAAAAGATTGAACGGTATTGGGCTTCTCTTCCTGAATGAATCCATTCATTCAGGTCTGGCTAGAGTCGCTACGTAGAAGCTCCGTCAGGCCGAACCGCTTTCGAGAGCTTTGGGTGATGGGGCCCCTAGATTTTTCTAGGATGGGGGTCCGAATCTTTGGCTCTAGGGGGGGTTGGACCCCTT
Source organism: Microlaimidae sp. YZB2_3 (assembly GCA_030248175.1). Lineage (NCBI taxonomy): Eukaryota > Metazoa > Nematoda > Chromadorea > Desmodorida > Microlaimidae > Microlaimidae sp. YZB2_3. Next base: position 25,986 of record JASAMX010034659.1, read on the forward strand.
CCCCCCTCCCCTAAAAACACCTGTGGTCGAAGGCAGGGACGTAATTAGGGGAGCGCCACCCCCCCCCCCCCAAAAAAAACCGTCGGACAGAGGAAAAAAAATAGGACAGTTGTTGGGCGGGGGGGCGGCCGCCCCCCCTGAAATGGTGCCAGATGATCAAATTTGGGGGTTTTCAGATGATTAAAATTCAAAATTTTCTAGCACCTCGCTAATTGCTCGGTGCCAAACTATAAAATAGTTTTGGTGCCACAACAATTCCCCCCAAAAACCAAAAAAAAATTCGCTTTGCTTCTCGCAAAGGTCAAGTTCATTAATATGCGTATTTTTCACTACTTATCTTGCCTAATGTTATTGATAAAAAGTACAATAATTTTAATAAACAATAAGTACTCCACATCAAGCAAAACAAACAATCATATTTAGTTGATTTGAGTACATACCTTGCCCCCTGCTAAAATTTCCAGCCGCTTGTAGCAATGGCTTGGTAATTTTTTCCATATAGGTAAGGTACCCTAAACACATGGAGATGCTGCTCATCTGCTTTGGTTTACAATGTGGGTGTAGCCAGAGAGCCTGAAAGGTGTGTAAATCATTTTTTTTTTTGTGAAATCCAAACTCTGCTAATGTATTTTTTAACTAAAAACATGTTTTTACCGCTTAAAACATTATTAGGCCAAAACATTGTATTATACAGCTTTATTTACGTCTATTCTTGCTTTTTTAACATTTTCAAAAATTAGGGGGGCGGCTCCTTCCCCGCCTTCCCCCGAAAAATCCGCCCCTCTTCTCCTAAAATGAAACCCTGGGTACGTCCGTAGTCGAAGGTGACAAAAAAATCAGATTAAACGATGTTGGGATAGATAATCCTAAATAATAAACTGGGAAGCTGAAGAGCCAAAAAGGGGCTAAATCTTTTTTTATTCATTTGACATGAAATTACATTTCTAAATTTGCTAAGCACAAAAATACTTTTTTAATATATATTAAACATAGGTTCGTTTTTTAAAGCTATTTGTGAATTATTTCGCGTTTGCCGCAGATCAGTTTTTAACGTACGTAGTTTGCAAAAAAATGAACGTGATTTTCGAAGCGCGCTGCTACTCCAACAAAACTTGAAACACCGCTTAAAGTTTGATAATAAATTATGCGTTGTGCATAAGTGCGAGTACCTATTTTTTGAGTTAAAATGCATTTGCGCAATTGTGAACGCTCTTAATTTAGTATTAATAAAAAATCAGTAATTTTTGAAAGTATCCAAAAAGTCTTACAATAATTAACAAAAAAACACTAACTTTGTTGAAAAAATTTCTGGTTTTTTTTTAAATAGCAAAGAGTTACTAGAACTAATACTAAATATTATTCAGTTACCTACTTACTTTTTGGACAATCTCAAAAACAAAATCTATGCTTTGTAGCATGTTAATGATGTTTACAAAAGTATGGATTTCACGATTTGTTTTAGCTGAATCTGCTCCTTCGTATGCTTACAGAAAAAAAGCGAAAGGAGTATAATCACCAAGAAAACGAGGCAATTTCGTTCACCTTTGACATATCTTCCGACACAGCTGAGAATGTGGCCTTAGAAATGGTATATAACTTTTTTTTTTCAGTTATTAAATTGTGTTAAGAAAATCATAACCGCAAAGTAAACGGCTAAGAAAATGGTAATTTTTTTGAAAATGGGTATAATAATTCTTTATAGTATTTTAAAAATTGTGTAATGTTGTATTAACTAAAGTTGATTATTTGAGTGAAGACTAGGTTATAATCATAGATGAAAATGGACTCTAAATCTTAGGGGTCCTTTGAGGACTCCCATCCTCTTCCTAAATTTCCTTGACTCCCCCTCCTAGAATGTGAAGTCTAACCCCCACCCTCTCCCCGCTCTTCCCAAAAAAATTAGGTACTAATTTTATTATAAAATTTCCGACTAGAATGTCAATTTTTAACGCAAAGTAACTTTACACCTTTTTATACATAACATCTTGTTTTATTCAATAAAATGTAGTATTACGTATCCTTTAAAAACTACAGTCAATAGTTTAAGTGTCTTGCTTTATATATCAAACCACAGACCCCCCTCTAGATTTTAAATGTTTCCATCCCGCCCCGGGTCGAGGTTGACCCCCCTTTAAAAATCCAGAGGGGTTAAATCCCCCTAGAAAATTTTTCATTTTCATCTATGGTTGCGGTTGGTCCATATTCAACATTTTTTGGTTAAACTAATTTTACTTTTAAATTGAACATGTATGTTCCTTATCTTTTCTGTCTTTAGGAAAAATCAGGAATGATCTTGGAAGAAGACACGCGAACAATAGCGAAGCTGTTGTCTGACAAGCTCAAACAATTTAGAGAAGACAGAAGTTTGCACAGGAAAGAACAAGAGAGGTTAAAGAAAGAAGCTGCAGAAGCAGAAAAAATAAAAGAAGAAAAACAGTTGCAAGAAGAGCTGAGAGTTTACAAAGAGCAAAAAGAAAAGGAAAAACTTAAACAGGTTATTTTTGCAAACTTTAAATTTATTTTTTTATTATTTAAAATACAAGAGGATAGTTATCATGGTTTTTTTATCATTTTTTTTAAAATTCACCACTGAGTTTAAAAGTTAAAAAATATGTTAATTTTAACTTAAAAATTTGATTTGGAGTTCGTAATGCGGTAATACTACAATAAGTGAAGTTCTAATAGATAAATCACTTCAATAATTGGGTCATAGGTGGATTTCTGTGTTTGTATGGTTTCTACAAACTGACTATTAAATTCAGGGGTAACCCGGGGGGGGGGAGAAAAATAAGAATGGTGGTTGATCGGAGGGTGGGGAACGGCGGCCCCCCCTCCCCCGAAATAAAATTTGGTGATTTACAGAGGCTAAATATTCAACAATGCATTATTCAACGCAAACTATAAAATAGTTTTGGTATCACAACCGACCCCCAAAATGCAAAAAAAATTCCGCTACGCTCAGCGGTCTCTTTCCATACTATTAGTATACATACCAGGGCCGTACCCAGGATTTTGTGACAGGGGGAACCGCCTGGCCTCGGCGAACCACAGTTTAACGGGGGGTCTGCGAGTTCCCCCCCCCCCTGAGCGAGGTGTCCAGGGGAAAAATTTTGAGGGTCGAGGGATCCAAAATTTTTGCTCTTTTCACTTTATTTTGTCTTAAAGAAACGTTACCAACATAATATTAAAACCTCTTTTTGAAAACTTATTTTTTGTACATTTTCAGGAGTTTGAGCAAGCTAATATTAAAATAAGATTGAATATCAATAAATAAAAAAAACAACTAAGCAAACGTAGTTGGGTGCAAAATTATAGGTAAGTGAACAAAAAAACACTTGATTTTTTCCAAACAAAAAAACCACCCCCATATCTCTTTAAATACAATTCTCTTTAAATACAAAACTCAAATTTAAAGGTCTTTATGAAATCTACGCCAAAAATTAGCTTGGAAAAATTGTTTTTTACCTGCTTTAATACCAAAATTTAAAAAATATGACATTTTGAAAATTTTGAAAAAATTTTTTTCTTGAAAAGTAGTTCACACCTATGCAGTGTTTGGAATATTGGTATTTTTGACATTTTAGAGCTACAAGCATGAAAATTACATCATAAACGATTAAGACTCGCTCTTTCACGTGGTAACCTTGGTTTTTAACCGAGTCGCACCAATTTTTTTATAATAAGGTGTTTCTTCTTTTTTTTTTTGGAAAATCGCTGTGAACAAATTTGAGTAATTTTTCCAAAAAAACCCCATGAAAATCATTTAAAATCAAAAATATATAAAAAAGAGCATTTAAAATTGATTATTATGACAAAAAAGTAAAAAAGCAAAATAAAATTTAAAAATTAAAAAAAAATATTTCATCACTATTTTTATTTACCTGAATGTTTGTGCGATTTTGTAAAAATAATTCCCGAGTAAAAAAAAGAACCTTAGCCAAGAAAATGTTATGTTTTTGTATCAAGATTTCAAAATTCATGTTTTCTGTTTCAGACCTGTGCACGGTCTGGAAATGCCCCCCCCGTTTTATTGGAGGATTTGCCCCCCTCCCCCCGTTTTATTGCCCCCCCCCCCCCGCCAAAAAATGAAAAAGTACCTTAAAATTATGACGATTTTTTACCTATGATGACGCCATCATCGCAATTTTTTTTGCAGTTTTTAGCTTATTTCAATGTATTTTAATCCATTTCAGACCTATTTTTACCTTATTTTTGCTTTTTTTTGTCCCTTTTTTTCTTTTTCCTTCTTTTTTCTCTTTTTTTCTCCTTTTTTTCTCTTTTTCCCCTGCTTGCCCCCCCCCGTTTTATTGTCCCCCCCGTTTCAAAAAAGTTGCCCCCGAGCCCCCCGTTTTGGAATTGCCCCCCCCCCCGTTTAAACCCGGGGGGGGGGGCAGTGCACAGGTCTGCTGTTTATTATGTCAAAGTATTTGTATTTGTAAAAATGCTTTTGAGTTTAAACATGGTGGTTGTGAAATTACACCGTGTGTTGGTGAGATTTTAAATAATGAAAAATCATCTTTTTTTGCTTGGGCTGGTATAGAATTTTTTGGGTATACACCCTAAATTTTTGGGGTAAAACTGATATTAAAAAAAAATTTTGGAAGAAATAAACAACTAAAAAAGCGCGCCGAAGGCGCGAAATTTTTGAAAGCTAACTGAGCATTTTATTTAATTTCTTTTCACAAAAAATGCATTTTATTCAGTGCTTGTTCAAAAACGACAGGGAGGGAACTATCCCCCTGTTTCCCCATGGGTACGGCCATGCATACATATTTCTGCCTATTTATCTTGTCTAATGTTATTTCAAGATACAATATTTTAAAATAAGCAATACATAAAGCACACAAATCATATTGGTTGACAGACCTGTGCACGGTCTGAAAATGCCCCCCCCCGTTTTATTGGAGGATTTGCCCCCCCCGTTTTATTGCCCCCCCCCCGCCAAAAAATGAAAAAGTACCCTAAAAAAAATGACGCCATTTTGACCTATGATGACGCCATCATCGCGAATTTTTGCAGTTTTTAGCCTAGTTCAATGTATTTTAAGCCATTTTAGACCTATTTTTAACTTATTTCCGCTTTTTTTGTCCCATTTTCCCTTTTCCCGTCTTTTTTTCTCTTTTTTTTCTCCTTTTTTTCTCTTTTTTTTTTTCTTTCCCCCCTGCTTGCCCCCCCCCCCGTTTTATTGCCCCCCCCCCGTTTCAAAAAAGTTGCCCCCCCCCCCCGTGCCCCCCGTTTTGGAATTCACCCCCTCTCCGTTTTAACCCCGGGGGGGGGGGGGGGCCAGGCTGATTTGGCAAAGTGCACAGGTCTGGGTTGATATACGTACCTCCCCCTCCTAAAATTTCAAGCAGCATATAGCAATGGTCTCAGTAATTTTTTCCATGTAACTACCATAAAAAACATCTCATCTCATCTGCTTTGATTTACAGCGTGGTGTGTAGCCAGGGGATCTGAAAGTTCTCTAAATCCTCTGATTAGTGAAATCCAGGCTCTGCTAATGTAATTTTAAAAAAAACATGTTTTTATCGCTAAAAACATTAGATAATACGCTATTAGGCCAAAAATAGTGTATTATACAGGCATTGGCCGAAATCCGGCGAAGCCTAAGGGAGAGAAAATTTTTTTTAAATTATACGTTAAACCTATACGTTTTTTTGAATTTTGGAAGAGAAAAATTTTTTCTTTAATATTAATACAGAAACATTCCTTATGCTTTCCAAAAGCATATTAATGTCAAAAAAAAAACAAATTTTCACCGCTTCGCGGGTAGTTTAAATCGACAGATTATCTTAGTTTTGTTGATTTCAAATCGATTATGCCGTTCAATAGTTAAGGCATACATGTTAAATAAAACTACCATGAACACTATTAAACTTTTATTAACGTTTTAAACACATGTTTGAAATGTAAAAGGAAAAAAACCTTAAATTTTGTAATATGTATCATCTGGAATTAAAATTTCTGGTGTATTTTAATTTTAGGGCCTTAAATTAAAAATTTTCTCCCCTTGGGGGCATTCTGCCCCCCGGACCCTCCTGACAAGGGGATCTTCGTTCAGCCTCTTGACCCCACTGGAGGGCTCTCGCCCTCAGACTTCCCGATTCTGGGGGCCTGCCCCATAGGTGGGCAGCCTCCCGGATTTTGGAGGGAGGTATTCCTGACCTGACGCCCGAAATTTAATGGGGGTGTCTCAAAAAATTTTGGGGTATACATCAATCAAATACCCATATTTTTAGGATTTTTGGAGGGGGGTATACCTTACCTGACCCCCGAAATACATCAATCAAATACCCTATTTTTAGGGTTTTTGGAGGGGGGTATATCTTACCTTACCTTACCTGACCCTTAGTGGGGACGTGTCTCAAAAAAAATTTTGGAGTATACCTCAAATACCCCATTTTTTAGTACTGGGACCCCCAAATTTGGGGGGGGGGTGTTCGAGGTACCCCCAAATTTTAGAGGGTGGGTGTCGGCAGTAATCCGTATTTTTGGGGGGTATACGTATAACCCCCCAACCCCCCCTGCTCACCTATGGCTGGCGCCTCCCAGACTCCATCTCAGGGTTAGTATTTACCCCCCTCCACAGACCGTCCCCCCGCCCCGAAAAGAAATGCTGGGCACGCCACTGTATACATGTTTATCTGCGTTTATTCCTCCTTTTCAACCTTTTTAAAAAACTTGAGGGAGGGGTTCCCCTCCCCTCCCCCCAAATCAAACCCTCGTTACGTCCCTGATTAAATTATTATTAAAACATTTTAGATTGAACAGCAGCAGTCAACAGTACCTGTGATAAACGAAGCTGAAAAAGTGCCAGTTACAAGACCGTCAGTTCCGCCTTCTATTCAGGTATATTTTATTGTTTTATTTATTTGCATGGTGCTTTTTGTCATAGCCTTCTTTGCCCCAAAAAAAATTTAAACAAAACCGTACGCATTGATTATTGCTAAGGTCTTTAGGATATTCGCTGTTTTTTAACAAAAAACTCTAACAAAGAGTTTTAACCACCAGAAGGGACATTGTAAAAATGAATTAAACCAGACTGGGGGTGATCAACGGAATATGATATGCTCGCTCACAGTATCAAAGTGAAAATGTGGCCGCCCATTTCCTCCCACTCACCCCACTCCCCCCTCACCCCCAAAAAAAAATCTGGCAACGCCGGAAACGGAATACGATGTTTTTAAATTTGAAGGAACATATTTAATTTTAGTTGACTAAACAAAACCTCCTAATTTGTTTTAATAATATATTATATTATTATATTATATTATATTATATTATAATATATTATAATATAATATATTATATTATATATATTATATTATATATTATATTATATTATATTGTTTTAATAATATATTAATTAAAATATATTTTAATAAATAAATAACCCGTTAATTTCCTCCACCCCAACCCACTCCCCCCTCCAAAAAAAAAATCTGGCAACGCCGGAAACGGAATACGATTGTTTTTAAATTTGAACGAACATATTTAATTTTAGTTGACTAAACAAAACCTCTAATTTTTTTTACTAATATATGGAAAAAATAAATAACGCCGCAAATTTCCTCCCCCCCCCCCCCCCATTCCACTCCCCCCCAAAAAAAAATCTGGCAACGCCGAAAACGATACGATTTGTTATAAAATTTGGAGGAAAATATTTAATTTTAGTTGACTAAACAAAACCTCCTATTTTGTTTTAATAATATATGGTAATAAATAAATAAAGTACAAAAATTTTCTCCCTTCGCGGTTGGTTTAAATGTTTTAAATTGTAATGGATAACACAGTATTAACTTGTTTTCTAAGTTTTTTTTTGAAATAAAAATACGACAAAGCTCGTGTAAGAAAACAAACGCGAAATAAGAGCACATCATAGGTGCTTGACGTGCCGTAGCGTAAGGAGGTGATATTTACCCCGGGGTAAAGTTCAAAATCTGACTATGAGGGAGCATATCCCGGGAGTAAATCTCAAAAAGGCTTCCTACCTATGGATCCCATCCCTCCGGTATCCCAATCTTTTTCACTAATTATCTATGCCCTCAGATTTTTATGTTAACCTAGTACGTATTTTGCACAGATAATGAACATCTATGTTATCAAATTAAGATTTTATAGAACTTTCGTATTTTTGTTTCGTATATTATGATCATTCTTTTTTTAGAGCGAGTCGAGCCTGTACAACACTGGTGTTGGTCAGGCAGGAAACACGGGATCCATGCCGGTTTTGCCGACCCAACCATCGCAGCAGCCGCAGTCAGGTCCAGCTCCACCGCCAGGCATGGTTCAAGGCATCGGGCCGGACGGACGACCCATGCTCCTACCCACCGGCCCTACCCCTTCGCTCCCGGTGGCTTTTACAGTAAGCCGTCTTTGGATTATATTATTATGCTTTATTATATGTATTAAGGTTTTACCTTTACTCTTGAAGTTTTATTTCGAAAATATACTTATTGATATGGTGAAACATTTATAAGCAATCTTGGAATTTAAATTTTTCGATTCTAAGCCAATAAAAATGGTTCGATCGGTTGAAAATTGTTTAAAAAAATGTACTTTTGGGAATTATGCTAAAAAAGTGACTTAATCACTGAAATTTTAGAACCAGGTGGATCGTAAATTTAACTACGACTTAAAAAAACATGGTCAAAATCTATTTACATATTAAGTAATTTCGCTTTTATCGGGTGTGAGCCAACATAACATTCACTTTAATGCGAAATCCAATCCTAAAATATTCCATAAAATATATCGCATGACGCCTTAGTTAATAGTTATGTTAAAGCATAAAAACCTGCATTCTATTTTTGTCTGTAAAGCGAAACGTAAAAAAATATTATTGTATTCCATGTTCCATCCTAAATTTTTTGGTTGTGATAGTTAATCGACCGCTATTCATAATGTTATCATAGTTAAAACAAGCCGCATAAAATATGTTATTTAGCATGACGACTTCTTAGCATTCTTATGTGTAAAAACAGGCATTTTTAAAATAAAAAATAATTGTTTTGTTTCCGTTCGACATCTTTATTCCTACATAATTTGAACATTATCTTTTTTTCCGCAGCTGCTACTCTGTGGTTTTTATTGGTGTTTATGCCTTGGCTGTAAGCATAAAATCTACTGTTAATACCTTCCATTTTTTGCACAAATTAATTTCAATGTTAAAATTAATTTATTTTGATTTAGAAGGAATAAAAAAGTTTAGTCTCTAAAAAACAAGGTTAAAGTTTTAGTCGATCAGAAAAATTATTACAATCAAAATATTACATTAACATAATTTAGGAGAGTAACATAGTAGTAATATCGTAGTGACATGAAATTTTAGCATGATTGCAACGAGGTAAAAACATTTTGGGTAAATATTTTCAAATTTCAAAAAAAAAAACTAATTTATAAAGTATTTATGATTAAATATTAAATAAAAATATGCCCACAACTTATTTGTAGTCATTAATATCTCGCTAAAAACTGGCTAATACATAAGTTAATTGAGTATTTTTCAACGATTTATGAGGAATAGTCATGATAAATAAAACTGCAATGTTGGGCAATTGCCTCAGAAAAATAGTTTATTACTTGACGTTTCGAAACAACGACGGGTTTCTTCTTCAGAAGAATGGTTTTTTTAACGTAAGTGGTTTCGAAACGTTAAGTAATAAACTATTTTTCTGAGGAAATTGCCCAACATTGCATTATTTAACATAGTTATTATATCAAAAAAGGGTTGGTTTAACGAATTGGTATATTTTTTTTAAAAATCAGATAAAAATGACTAAAGTTTTATTACTAAGAATCTTTATGTAGAGCCTTTAGTTATTTTAAGGTAAACAACCGAATAAATCATAACGCAAAGTGACAAAATGTTCCCGCATATAAAAATCAAATTAGAGAATTTCGTTTGACTCTCACTAAAATTGACTGAATCCTCTGCGCTCCCCCCCCCCGCCCACTGAGCTCGAACAAACGTGAAAATAATACTGCAGAAAGATGTGAATGCAACTTCGCTCCCTCTATTGCCGACCGCGAGTCCATCCTCGGAAGCTCTGCTGCACAGTCTGTTGGAAAGTCGACAGGAGGCGGTCTGTTACGCCTCCGCCCTCCCCGCGGTTCCGCCTCCGGGCACCTATTGGCCGGCCGGAACGGCGTCCGTAAGCGCCTCCCATATGACGGTTTCCTACGTGGGCCCACAGCCGGCGCGACACCCCAACCAGTACGGGGCGTCCAGGAAGTACTCGGACCAGACACTCATCGTACCAGCACGCCGCCAATTCGCGATACCGCCATCCCAGCTCATAGGGATTTGGCAAGCGGTCGGGTACCCAGGCCAGGTATGAGGTCCTCTAGCTGTCTGACGTGTGCCTGCCTGCGCCCTGTTATATCGGCTGCTTTTTTCGGTTTTAGAGGCTTTCGTGGAAGCGGCAGGATTAGAGCGTTTCACCCTCTTATTAATCAACCCTTCCTCTGCATTTTGTAGTTGTAGTTCTTAATAATTATTTCTAGACTAGTAAATCTGCTCTTTTATATGACATGTTTCAGAAGTTTAGCATGCGATTGTTTGGAATACCTAGCATAGATGAACAAGGGGGGTATGGTGGGGTCCACCCCTCCCCAAAATCCGAAATATTTTCACCCTGACCCCCCCTAGAATTTGAAGCGTACCCCCCCCAACTACAATCAACAAAATAATGTTATATAGTTTATGATCCTGAACTAATTATCTACAAAAATTTCAATGTGAAAGTAAATAAATGATATAATGCCCTATTGAAAAAATAATACGACAAGTAATAAGAGTTGTTAGTGGCAACAAGCTAACTTGTAAGGTAACCAGTAGTGCTAAGCGGCAGTAAGTAGGTCACCTACCAGTGATATCATTAGATTACGATTTTTTTTAATCAGCAAGATTAGAACAATGATGTAATGTAGTAATGATTATATTATATTGTCCTATTATAAAATACAACAAACAATAAAAGTAGTTAGATAATTAGATGCACTTACCAAACCACAGTACCATTACCACTACCACTAGTCAGGTTAGTACAGAAGCCAGAAAACCCATGTATGCATACATGGGCAAGTTGGTCCGGAGTGGGGGGGGTTAAACCGCAAATGAGGGGGGGGGGGTTAAAATCCAAAAACCAAAATACCCATATTGTTTTTTCTGGAGTGCATTTTACCCATATCGTTTTTCGATTTTGAAGGAAAATATAGGTAAAAACGCTAATTTTAGGTCAAAAGCCCTTTTTATTGCATTTTTGAGCTTTTTATTGCTTAAAACATTCCTTTTAGACCTCAAAACTTAAGTTTGGAGGCAGTTAGAAGTCATTTTAAAGACTTTTTTTTTTCTTCATTTTTCCAAAATTGGGGGGGGGGGTTAACTTTTTCTCCCCCCCCCCACTTCTGAGTGGGGGGGGGGGGGTTAAACCCCACGTCTCAGAATGTGGAGGGGGTTAAGCCCCCCCAACCCCCCCCCCCGGGCCCATGTATGCATGTATGTAATGTTAATGTAGTGTTGCTAAATATGTACTGTATTACAAATGTTTATGTACTGCATGATTATTGCATCCTTATGTCAATAATACTGTTTTTAAGCAAAAAAATGCTAATTTTATAGGTTATAGTCTTTTATTTATCTTAAAATTAAAAAAATACATAGATTTACGAAGTTTTTATATGGACTCCCCTGACCCACCCCCCTAGAATTCCAACCAGCTGACCCCGGGTCGACTCCCCTAGAAAGCCAGGGGGAATCCGACCCACCCTAGGACCCCCCTAGATTTTGAAATGTCATTTACCTGGGGTAAACACCCCCCCCCTGGATTTTTGGCCGTGTTCATCTATGATGCCTAGGTTTATTGCATGTTTTTGAAATTAAATACCGAGTAATTAAATTTATTATGCGTCAGTGAAAACCCAAAAACCTAATTGATGATATCGCTAAATCTACTGTAGCTATTTGGTCTTTAAAAGTTTAAAATTAAAAACTAGCGTTGCATTGCGTTGCTAAACCTTGCGTTAAAATTTTGTGGATTTTCTACACAAATTGTTGATGAAAATGTTGGGCCTGAAAATTTTTAAATACATTATTGGGTTTATTGCTTTACAAGTTGATTAATGCTGAAGAATTAAGCCATTCATTATTTTTCAAAAGAAGGAAGTTGAAATCCTGTAAGCTTTTTTTGGTACGACATAATTGTAACGCAATTTTTTACACCCAATGAAAAAAGTTTTTAAGTAAAAAAATGGTAATTTTTTTTTGAAAAGTATCGTTTCAAACTGAAAATATTACTTTGGTGAAAAAATTTTTGGGCTGTTGGATGATAGGTTTTTTCAAAAAAAATCCCAAAAACCAAAAACTAAAAGTGGCTTCTGTACCAAAAAGTGCTTCTAAAGCGGGTTTTTGGTTTCTATTAGAGCCGGACCGGATTGGGATTTTCAGTTCCGGCCAGATCCGATTGGATCGAAACTAGATCCAGCGGAATTGGATATTTTACTAAATCAGATCTGGTGACTCGGAGTTTAATAATATTCATAATTCATTTTTGTGTAAAATAGCCCTAATTAATTAATAAGTGTTATTTTTACATAAAACAGACCACCAAATACTTAAATTATTTAACATAACATAAAAAATTTTGTTATAATACTAATGAGTCGCACTGATGGGTCTTCATAACCCTTATTTAGCTCTCATCATGGTCTATTTTTCTATTTTGTCACTTGCTGATGCTGATTAATCGCACCTTCTCCGAACAATTCTTATTTGTGCGATTCATCATCAGCAACTGTTTTCTTAAAATAATGAAAATATGATGGGCCATCATATTATAATTAAACCTTATTAGTTTTTTGAGCGATTGTCTTTAGAGCTGACTCTTGGATCAGAGTAATGAACCCAGCGAAACATTAGCAAACAGAATTTGCTAAAAACGTCTCAGCTGGCGGGGGCTTATGAGTTTTTTCAAAACTATCAAACAAACAAAACAACTAACGAGTTTTTGTTAAAATATTAATGGGTCTTTATATTATAAATAAACCCTTATGAATTTTTCCAATAATAACAAACAACTAACAAATTTAGTTTTTGAATTTTATTTAGTTCAAAACTAAAGACTTCTTGATAAAGGGATAGACTTCTTGATAAAAGGAAGTGCGACTCATCAGCAAGGTTCTGCTGCTTAAATAGTATTAAAGCAATGTTTAACAAAAAAAAAGCAAAAAATTATAATAATTGTCAATGACACGGAAAAAAATTTGGCATTTACCAGATCTGAAGAAAAAAAAAATCCAGCGGGATCAGATTGGATTGAAAAAAGGCTGGATCGCCAGATCAGATCGGATATCCGATCAGGCCCTAGTTTCTATAAAAACATTTTAGGCCCTATGATATTATAATATAATTATGCTTTCTCATGATTAGGGGATCACCATTCTCCGTGGTTATCATATATTATGATCTCAGGGATGTAACCACAGGGAATATTGATCCCCCACAAAACAAAATGGTAGACAAAAGAAAAAATTGTGGACCGTTTATTTTAGGGAGTTTGGGACGTCCACTCAAACTCAAATCGATTGATAGGCGAGTCCGACCGCCGCCACCACCATCATACATGAGCATGGACCAGGACCGGCAAGCTAGGGGGGGTGGCTACCCCGAAACTTTCAAAAGCTCATAGCTTTTGAAAGCTAGGAAAGGGGGGTCCAGGGAGGGGGTCCGTACCCCCTCTAGCTTTTTAGGGAGGGGGTAGACTAGTTTGAAATCCTGAGGGGGTCAGGGGGGTCCGGTTTCCAAACAAAGTCACATAAATCATTTATGTATAAAAAAAGTACAAAAGTACTGTTTTTTCATAACCCAAAATTTAGCTGGGAAGGGGGGGGGGGTCAATTTAGAATTCAGAACGGGTCATGGCAGGGGCGTAGCCAGGATTTCGTAAAGGGGGGTTGTAATCCATACAAATTTTTCAAAAGGGGTGCTTGGCCTTTCTTGGCGAAGCGTGACGTTTTGTGTAGTTTTTCTTTTTTATTTTTCGAATATTGTGTTATAAAAATTTGATAAAAATCTTGGTGTATTCTGAAACCAGAAACTTCCCTCTACGCGGGAAGGTCAGATTTATATCAGTAAAATTAATATTATCAGTACTATTTTTTATTATAACTTCAAACATATACTCCTGCGCAAAAATTAAAGACATCAGATAATAGATATTTTTGTTGTGTACAATTTCATCGCCAGATTAATTTTGAAGATCAGACAAAATTGTGTAGAAATTACGTAAAAAAACAAAAGTAAAATGTATGTTCACGCGATCACCAGGGGACGATTTTTAAGCAGTTTTTAGTACATATTTTAAAAAATTTTCGCCTCCTCCGGCTTGGGGGACTTCCCGGCCGACGCTTTGCATCGGCTGGCGCCGTGGTGCCAGCAGCGGGGCTTCGCGCCGCTTCTGTGAAAATTTTTGTCCCCCCAGACAGCCTCCCGAAATGAAATCCTAACTAAGCCACTGATTTTGGCTCTAGTAATGTCTTGTTGTCTTGTCACCATATGTGTTTTTGGTCAGTTCCGCTGTTTTCGGTTAGGCCGGACCGCTCTCGACTTTTCGGGGGGAAGCTCCCTAGATTTTTTCTAGGGGGGTACAAAATGTTGGCTCTGGGCGGGGTGGACACTTCTGCCCCCCCCCCTTAAAAAAAAAAAACACTTATGATCGTCTCGTCACCATAAGTGAGAACGGTCCGGAAAGCTAGGGGGGTGGTTACCCGGGGTAAATCAAATTTTGAATTCTAGGAGGGGGGTTCGGGACCCCCCTAGCTTTTTAGGGGGGGGGTCGACCCGGGGTGCAAAATTTTGAAATCTAGAGGGGGGTCAGGTGGGGTCCGGTGTCCAAAGCAAAACAGTTTTAAACCATAATAACTTTAGTAATTGTTCTTTTTATAAGATAATACTACATTTTATTGAATAAAAAGCGATATTCTGGTGTAAAAAGGGTGTAAAAACATGAATATATGTTAAAAAATCATTTTTGGAAGAAAATTTGATATAAAATACCTAAAATAAAATACCTAAAATTTTCCCGAGGGGGGAGGGGGGTCAGATTTCAAATCTTAGAGGGGGGTCAGGATTAAAAAATTCAGAAATTTGTGGGGAGGGGGGCCCTGGATTTTCGTCTAGGGGGGTCCTAAAATTTCGAGGCTAGAGGGGTAGACTCCACCCTGCTCCCCCCCTTTCTCACTTATGATCGTTACATTTTTTTCTCACTCTTACTCTTTATTATTTTGTGTGTACTTAATCTTTAAACTGATATAGTTAACATGCTAGAGCTAAATGGGTTTACTAATCTTTTTTTGCAAATTCAGACTTATTAGTCGACGCAAAAAGCTAAGCTAAAGTACAAAATATTGGCGAAACAAAAATAGCGTTTCTTGCTCTGTTAGAAAGTTCGTGCTAGATAATTTTAAACGTGCTGGATTAAAAATAGTGTTTTGGGAATGTTACTTGCAGAAACATTAAATGCATGAACTAAGGCACGCAAGTCCACTTGCAATTCAAAGATTAAAATTTTTGATACTTATAGTTTTCGTCTGAGGATTTTTTTCTGTTCTCTAAATTGAGAATTTTATTTAGTTCAAATTTTTTTATTTCATTTCACAGTATAGAAAGTGTTTCTAGTTTTTGCCTCATTAGAGTTTTAACGTGTTCTTCTATAATGGATTTTATGCACGAATCGCATGAGGGTGAAAAACATTGTTTATTTATTTTAAAAATTAAGCGTATTAAAATATGTAATAAAGACAGTGACTGCTTGATATTGATTGCTTTTTATGAGTATTTCGTCAGGTCCTGGCGTATTAAATAAGGACAATATATGACCAAAAATATATAATAATAAAGATAAAATCCCTTTCATTGGTGGTATAGGTATGATATGGTAGTAAATCTGTTTTAATTGTTGGCAGTTTTATTGGATTTATAATTACGTTTATTGTAGTTGTTTTTTTGCAAACAAATAGAAAAACAATTTTAATTACTTTAACTGCCTTTATTTTGTCCAAATATTAATTGAGGTCATTAGCTGTTATTATCTCCACATGCAAAAAAAAAACTATAAACGATTTTTTAATATCCAGATCTGTAGGTAATCCTGATAATTGTCCAGTTTATTTGTGTAGCGAAAAAAACAGCCAATAGCCAAAATTAGTTAGTTACCCCTTATCAAATTATTATAAGTTAATGCAAAAATTTTTCAACACCGCGTTTTCCTCATATTTTTAAAAAAAAAAGAAAAAAATATCTAAAGCTGAAATGAAAGCTACCTGCCGTATGGGCAGCTGTTTTCTCAAAAATAAATTTGTGGTATTAATTAAGGTTTACCGAACTTCGAACTTGCGTCTAAAATGGGCTAAAACCGCAAAAATAGGCTAAAACCGCAAAAATTTCGCGAAAATAGTCAATATTGAAGCATTATTTTTATATAGTATTTGTTCTTTTTCACGTGTGGGGGGTTAAAACAGGGGGCACAGGCACAACCACCAATAAAGCAGGGAGATGTACTTCCGGACTGTGCACAGGTCTGGGCTACCCTTCTATTTAAATATTTGGAATTACCGTATATTTTAGGGTGGCGCACCTGCGTCTTATTCGGAATTATCAGCCGCAGGTCAGTCTCAACCGAATGTAAGTGCATCTGATCCAATTCAACAGCCGGCTAACGAAACAAGGTAAACTTAGCTTGTTTCAAGTTAGTTTCTGAAGTATTTTATTTGAGAGATATTGTCATAGGTGAACACGGTCAAAAAGCTAGGGGGGTGTTTACCCCGGGTAAATGAAATTTCAAAATCTAGAGGGATAGAATCCCCCCTAGCTTTCTAGGGGGGGGTCGACCTGGGCTGGAAAATTTTTAAACCTAGAGGCGGGTCAGGTGCGGTCCAATTTCCGAAACAAAATACTTTTAAACCATTAAATGTTTAATAATAGTTTTTTATAAGATAACACTACATTTTATTGAATAAAAAGTGATATTTAGGTATAAAAAGGGTGCAAAAACATGAATTTGTGTTAAAAAATCATTTGGAAGTAAATTTGGATAAAAAAGTACTTAAAATTTTCTCGAGAGGGGATGGGGTCATATTTCAAATTATAAATGGCGGTCAGGGGTAAAAAATTCGAAAATTTGGGGGGAGAAGAGGGGCTGGATTTCTTTCTAGGGGGGGTCCAAAATTTCGAGGCTAGGGGGGTGGACCCCCTTGTTCATCTATGGATATTGTCAATAATTACTGTGAAAAATCTAAAAAAGGCTTCTAATTTTTAAATTTCAATAATTTGAAGAAATGTTATGCCTAAAAAATTCAGAAACTGCCGACAATCCGAACCACCTATTCTCCTCCCTCCCCCCAAAAAAATGGTGATGCCGATACCTTGAATACCTTTTCTAATTTTGGGGTCTCACTCAGTACTAAAAATTGTGTTTTTTGAAATACTCCTCATTGCCAAAATCCCGCCGCTGTGTCACAAAGATAACGGTGACAGCTGCCCATTTAGGCTCCTAAACATGGTTGGGCATGAGAAAAGGGTTTGGGGTTATTTGTTCACCCTCTCCTCTAAAAAACGAAATACCGAAATTGTCGACAACCCCTCTCTTAAACTCGGAGGTTCTATTACTAACAACACTAAAAATCGGGTGTTTAAGAGATACCTCCAAAAAAATTTGGCAACCTAAACCTATAGCAACCTAAAATTTTTCCAGGCATGGCATACCCCTCCTTCCACCCCTACTCACCCCCCCCCCCCCAAAAAAAAAAAATCCGGCGTGTTTCTCACATGGACGTAACCAGGGGGAGGGGGCGGCCGCCCCCCCCAAACGGTCGGACAGGGGAAAAATAAGGATAGTAGTTGGGCGGGGGGGCGGCCGCCCCCTGCAAAATGGTCGCCAGATAGTAAAATTTGGGGTTTTCAGAGGCTAAAAATTCAAAATTTTCTAGCGCCTAAAAATTCAAAATTTCAAAATTCAAAATCGCTCGGCGCCAAATCATAAAATAAATTTAGTACCCCAATTGACACCCAAAAACAAAAAATTTTCTATAGTCACTTTCTATAGTATACATACATATATCTCGCTATTTATCTTGCCTAATACTAATGTTATTTCAAAGTTAGTACAATATTTTTTATAAGTAATAAGTACTACACAGAAAGCAAAGCAAACAATCATATTGCTTGATTTATGTACCTCTCCCTCCTAATTTTTCCAGCCGGCTATAGCATTGGCTCGGATTTTTTTCATATATGTAGGTAGGTACCCTAAAAAACATGGAGTCGAGATGCTGTGCTGCTCATGTGCTTTGGTTTAATGTGGGTCTAGCTAAGGAAAGGTCTCTAAATTCCTTTTTTGTGAAATCCAAGCTCTGCCAATGTGTGCTAATGTATAATTTTTAACTAAGACAACATGTTTTTACCGCTAAAAACATTAGATAATAGGTTATTGGGCGAAAAACAGTGTATTATACAGCTTTATCCACGTTTAACGTTTTCAAAAATTGAGGGGGCCCCCGAAATTGGGGGGGGTGGAGTGGAGCCCTCCCCCCCCGAAATTTTTTTTTGTACTACAATCCGCCATCCCCCCCCAAAAAAAATTTAACTCTGGGTACGTCCTTGGTTTCTCACCTGTGCTCGTTAATGTGAACATTTCAGTAATTGAAGTCTTGTTGTTTTAGTTTGGGTCCGGGTAGCGAGCAGGGTTCAACCCCGGAGACGAGCCGGAACAACACAGTCACGGCGGGTCAAGGGGCCCCGCCCGCGGCTCCGCAGCACAGGAGCGGGCGCTCGCGCAAAAAGAAAACGGGTCTCAAGCTAAAAGTGCTTCAGGTTCAAACCGAGGCGGAGACAACGCCGGTATGTTTAACGCACGAGATTATCGATTGATTTTTTATTTATTTTTATACACGATTTTATGCATTTAGAAGCGAAAATGCCAGTTGGAAAGCTCGTACTAATTAGAACTTGGGTTTTAGTTTATGAGCTCTTAGCATTTAGAGAAAAAGATTGCATCAATTATGAACAGTGAAGCCAATACAAAATACGAAACCAAATAGCTAACGTTTGTAGTAACTCTCTATTCCATTAAAAATATTAACCAAAAAATATTAGTACCGAAGGGCCCAGGATTTTATTAAATGAAGTAAGATGTTTATGATTCTGATCACAACATTTTTTTAAAATTTTATTTTAATTGAGTTTCTTTAATAAATAATAATACCATTGTAGAACTATCTAATAAATGGAGTAGAGATATCGCGCTCACTAGGTTTTATTCAATAAAATATTCCAAGGATAATTAAACTAATTTTTATGTTTTTTTTAAATTTTGAGAAGATTTCATTTAATTTCCATTTAATTAAAAATGTTTGTGAACTTTGTTGAGTTTTAAAATCTGTTTATAGAACACTAATACACGTTTTGTAAATTTGTAGATTAATGTTTTGTTTCTATGTTTTTTGTGCTTTAATGAAACTACACTGGCAGATTCGATTGTTTTGATTTTTTTAAAATGTAGTGAGTATTAAAATCTTTTTTTTCCTAGATAAAATAATTTGCACAATTTTAGTTAGTGGACAACTCCGAGGAAGAAGATTTGGTAATATTTTATAATCTTGTTTATTTAAACATTGTGTAAATGGAAAAATATTTTAATTTACAGCTAATTTTAGTAAATTTTCCTTTAATTCGTTTTTCTTTCTATTTTTTTATTATTAACGCTGGTGTATAAAATTTGATTGGGTGACAGGTGACAGTGGAAGATTGTAAGCATCTACCCCACTTGTGCGATATTAAAAAAGCACTTTCACAAATCAATTGTTTATATCGGGATAAAATCCCGGGCAACATAGAAGTTTGATTTGCAGAAGTACCTTTAAAAGTTTTCTGCACATCTATCCTCACGATTTAAACTCTAAAATTTGGTTTAAAAAAATTGATTTTTTATCCTTTTGAAAATATCATGTAAAACAGTGACTGAAAATTTTTCGTCTTCGATTTTAAAGAGCTTTTGCAAAAAAAAGTTACCCCTGGCACCAATAGCCTACAAAATTTTTTTCATTCTAATATCTCCGCTGAATCAGAAGATATGATATGACCCCCCGAAAACAGTGTTTTTTCGATAATTCTGTACTTGAAATATTGCTCAATGGCTATAACAATTTAATTTACAAAATATGCGCTCAAAAATGCGACTACTTTTTACTTTAATTTAATACCTTAATTGTTAAGATTGGTGCTGTATTCGTCGAGATATTGCATTTCCCGTACAAAAAACCCTCGATTTGTTCGCTAAAAACACGAAGTGAAGGAAAAAATGTTGGGCAAACTTAATCCTTATTTCGGCAGTACATTTCACACAAAAATTATGGTGTGGGCAGAAAACTATTGTATCATTTTCACTATTTTTTCATTAAAAATATAATCTAATAAAGCATTCTCAACAACTTTATTAAACAGATATTTTCCCACAAATATATAAAGACAAACAAATGAAATCACTTGAAAAACCAAAACTTCGAATACCTTCAGTTTTTATATTGATAAAACTTGCTTGCTATTTTTGAAGTTTGCTATTTGCTATTATTTTTGCTATTCTTATAATGTTGAAAAGAACAAATTTAAGGCTATTTAAACATATTCTATTGTGTGTTAATTCGAATTATAACTTGAGTTTTTAATAAAAAAAACTGTCGAGGTTCCAGTGAAAAATGATAAAATCAAGTGAGCGCTGAAAATAAAATTATTAGTTCTGAAATAAAACACCAAACCAAACATTTTTGTTACAAAACTAAATTATTTTTATGTTTAATTTATAAAAAATCAAAAAAATTGTATTAACCAGGGCTAGAACTCAATAAAATTCACGGGAACTTCACTTAACTCGGGAATACTAACCGCCACGAGGACGAGACGCACTCTCGGTCAGATGCGGTAAAAGTTGCTTATTGCTGCCGTCACTTCACTTCGTATTTTTAGCGAAAAAATTGAGGGTTTTTTGTACGGGAAACGCAA
The DNA here is from genome assembly GCA_030248175.1 of Microlaimidae sp. YZB2_3. Taxonomy (NCBI): domain Eukaryota; kingdom Metazoa; phylum Nematoda; class Chromadorea; order Desmodorida; family Microlaimidae; species Microlaimidae sp. YZB2_3. The sequence goes on from JASAMX010034659.1 coordinate 47,038, forward strand.
CATCTCGACGAATACTGCACCAATCTTAACGATCAAGGTATCAAATTAAAGTAAAAAGTAGCCGCTTTCTTTGAGTTTATAATTTGTAACAAAAATCTTACACCCATTGAGCAATCTTTCACGTTCAGAATTGTCGAAAAACGCCATTTTCGGGGGGTCATATCTCCTGAACCAGTGGGGATATTTTTATGAAAAAAATTCTGTGGGCTATTGGGGGCAGGGGTAAGGCTTTTACAAAAAATCATCAAAATCAAAAAGTTTGACTGTGCAGTGCATTCTACCTTTAAGGCATTTTCTAAAAAAAAATTAATTTAACAGAATTTAGAGGTATACTATAATATTTTTTCTTTAACTTAAATTTTGTGACTGGATGCCTGTCTTAAGTAGTACAAAAAGTGAAAAAAGTAAGTCTGACAGTATCTTTCTTCTTTTTTTTAATTTTCCTATGTACATTCGGTGAGTAGTTTTTGTGTTAAGTATAAATATAAAAAAATTATATCACAATTGAATTTTTTGACTTTAGAATTTGTTGCCCCATATAAATAGACCATTACATTCATAAAAATTTTTTTTATTTTATGACAGTTTTTAAAATTAGTAATTTCGTCTTTTTTCGGGGAATATTTTTGTTGGCGTTATTTATTGAAAAAAAGCTAATAATCAATTTGATAATATTCCTAAACGCTTGTTATTTTTAGTTATATGTTAGCTTTTAGTAACATTTTTAGTTGCTTGAAATGTTATATGAATCAATGGTGATTAATGTTATAATGAAATAATAAAACTGCGAGTCAAATAAAACAGTTCTCATCTCATCATAAAATTCTAAGATACTTTCAGTTTTTTTCAACATAAAAAAAACAAAGCGCGTTCTCATGTCTGGCAATCATTTTAAATCTGATATTATGAGAGATGTTCTAATATTAGATTATTCACCTTTGGTTTATAAGTTCATGTTTTAATAATAGCGTTTATAAACTTTTAGTTTTAGTTTAAAATTAATTAAATGTTGTTTTGTTAAGTTGCCGCAAATCCAGCAAAAGCTTAAGTTTTTTTTTATTATTTTCGAATCAATTTTGTTTTAAATTATTGTATTCCATATATTTAATGAATTAAAAACTAGAGTTTTAACTAATAAGTATTTTTAATATAATAAAAATTATCTTTAGTATTGCTCTTTAAAAGTAAGCAAACTTTTTTGTTTTAAATTGTGTTAAAACGTATTTGTTTAGTTTTGTTAATTTACTTTTTGTGTTATATCCCTAAAATCCTCTGTTAGGGGTGGGGCCATTGACTAAAACCTTATTCCAGCAACAGTGCTGATACAGGGTTTTAGGCGGTCATATGGAATATTCATAGCCTCTTCTCTAAAAAATATAAAATATAATCAAGTTTATCAAGTTCGGGAGATAAGCTAAACTTATGAGTCTTTAAAATAAATTGCTTTCACATTTGCAAAAAACATGAAAAATCCGTATTTTTATCAAATTCTAAAAGTTATATACATAGCCCTCTCCTCCTTTGTTTATGATGTAAAAATATTTTCTACAAAGATCGGTGTTGTTGTTGCATAACCTAAAACTTATCTCCTCGCTGAAATTAATTTAAGTTTTGTTCCGAAAGTACCGCTTGTTAGTGATATATGCTCAACTGAAATTTTTTTCAGTATGATTTCAATTATTTTTGAGCCTTTAATTTATTGTCATACTTAAAAAAACACGTTATCCCCACAAGAAAGAGCAGTTAGTTCAAATAGCATATCTAAATTCGGGACATACATGGGCACGGGGGGGTTAACCTTCCCCCATCCAATTCTGAGATAAGGAATTTAACCCCTCTCCCCCACTAAGAAGTGGAGCGGAGAGAAAAGGTAAACCCCTCTCCCAATTTTAGAAAAAGTAAGTAAAAAATGTGTTTAAAATAATTTTTAACTGCCTCAAAAATGGTATAAAAAGGGGTTTTTGACCTAAAATTAGCGTTTTTTACCCATTTTTTCTTCAAAATCGATAAACAATATGGGTAAAAAATTGCGTTTCTCGGATTTTAACCGTCTCCCTAATTTAGGGTTTAAGTTTCCCCACTCCGGACTAACTTGCCCATGTATGATTCAGGACCTTCTTATTATTCCTGTTTTCAAGAAACAAAACGTTTGGGAGACGTAGCGATATTTAACCACTGATTTCATAAATTATGTATGTATACCTGATTCTGATAGCTTCTGGGTAGGACATATGATGGGTAAGTTAGGCGGGTCAAAGATTCCTACAAAATATGTCTATTTGGAAGAAACCGTATTGCCCTTTCGAATATATTTACTTCCGTCATATATTTTGAGACAGATTTTTGAAATTTAATTTAAAATTATCTTAACTAACACTATTTTGAAGTTGAAAATATACCGTTTCTTGCATACCAGACAGTTAAAAATGTGCTAAACTACTTTCATTTTTTATTCTTTCTTGATTCTTATTATCTATAATGATATTGTAAATTTATATTTTTATACCTATTACCCGAGCAAAAACATCTGTCGCTTTTCTATCTAAACATGTTCCGGTGTGAAAACGCCTCTTTTGCTGCTTCATTTTTTAAATCTGATATGCTTTGAGGAAATTAAGGACACTTTACTCCCGCTACTTCGCTCCCGGCCCACTTCGCTCTGGCAAATTTTGTGAACATATTTTTTGCGAAGCTTTTAAAGATCAAAATACTTTTTCCTAAGCCAAAGCGAAACTTAAAAATCAAACAAATTTGTATTGTGATAATTTTTTAAAATTGTTTGAAATGGGCCAAGAGCGGGGTTGGCCTCAGCAAAAAAATAATAAATTATTTAGCAAAAATTTCCTGAGAGCGAAGTGGGTCAGGAGCGAAATGGGACAGAAGCGAAGTGGCGGGAGCCAAACGGGCCGTTCACGTTTTGAGGAGATGCAGTTGAGTTGAGCCCATAGGAGAGCAGTCTTCCAGATTTGACCACCCCCTGGCTTTCTAGAGAGGGTCGATTTGGGGTGAATATGTTTAAAATTTCAAGGGGGTCAAGTCTTAGTTGGTCCGATCTTCAAAGCAAAACGTGTATTAACCATTAGGTAATTTTTGTTTTTTATTAGAAAATATTGCATTTTATTGATTAAAATTTAAATTTAAAATTCTAGAGGGTCAGGATTAAAAAATTCAAAATTTGAGGAGAGGGGCCATAGATTTTATTGTAGGAGGGGAGAGATGAACGATGAACCTCTTTCTGCCCCCTTTGTGTATGGGATGAGCCATGGGCAAGTTGGTCATAAATGAACACGATCACCGAAGCTAGGGGCTTTTACCCCGGGTAAATGACATTTTAAAATCTAGGAGCGGGGTCGAACAAAAAGTTTTGGGACACCCCCCTCCCCAAATTTCGGGGTTAAGTATACCCTTTCGTCCAAAACCCGGGAGGCTGCCCTCCTATGCCCCCCTTGTTTTTATATGAAATTGGCCCGTAGTGAGGGGTTGTTAAACCTAGATTTGGGGGGTTACCATATTTTTTCTAAAGTACAATTTACCCATCGTGTTTTTATTTTGAAGGGAAAATAGGTAAAACGCTAATTTTAGGTCAAAAAGCCCTTTTTATTGCTGAAAACACTCATTTTGACCTCAAAACTTAATTCTGGAGGTAGTTAGACCTCACTTTGAAGACATTTTTTGTTCATATTACTAAACTTAAGAGGAGTTATCGGTTAGCTTTTTCTCTCCCCACCCCCACCACTTTTAAGGAGAGGTTACACCCCCTTTCCCAGAATTTGGAAAAGGAGGTATTTTCCAGAATTCCTAACCCCTAATTCCTCCATGCCCATGTATGATCGATGTAACAGTAAAGCGTGCCACTGAAAGCGCATACGACTGCAAGTAATTTTTGCGTGTCATATTGATGTTGTATATATGAATCAAATGACGTACCACAAACATTGGAGTTCCTGAAACTGTACATTGTACAAGTATGAGGAACTGTTTGTTTTTGGTTCCTTTAAAAGGTCTCCAGGTTTTGTAATTATTCGAAGTCATCTTAATTCTCATTCAGCCAACTTTTCGTATTTGTCTTGTCATCGAGAATTTTATATTACTTTACTATACCACCATAGGTGGGGTGGGCATAGGGGGTCGGGGAGGTGATCCCCCACGAAAAAAATCCCGATTACTGCCGACAGCCCCCTAAATTTTGGGGGTTCCCCGAACATCCCCTCTAAATCTGGAGGGTCCCAGTACTAAAAACGCTAAAAATTGGGTATTAGAGGTATACTCCAAAAAAATTTTTTGAAACCCCCCCCCACAAATTTGGCGCTCGGGTATACCCATAGATGAACACGGTCAAAAACTAGGGAAGGTGTTTACCCCGGGTAAATGACATTTCATAATCTAGGGGGGTCGAACCCCCCTAGCTTTCTAGGGGGGTCGACCCGGGGTGGAAGATTTTGAAACCTAGAGGGGGGTCAGGTGGGGTCCAATATCCAAAACAAAATACTTTTAAACCATTAAATGTTTATTAATAGTTTTTTTTATTAGATAATAATACATTTTATTGAATAAAAAGCGATATTTAGGTATAAAAAGGGTGTAAAAACATGAATTTGTGTTAAAAATTCACGTTTTTGGAAGAAAATTTAGTATAAAAAAGTACATAAAATTTTCTCAAGAGGGAAGGGGGGGTCAGATTTCAAAATCTAGAGGGAGGTCAGGGGTAAAAAATTCAAAAATTTGGGGGGAGTGCGGAGCTCCCTGGATTTTTTTCTAGGGGGCCCCATAATTTCGAGGCTAGGGGGGTGGACCCCACCCTACCCCCCTTGTTCATCTATGGGTATACCCATCCTCCAAAATCCGGAAGGCTGCCCACCTATGCATACCACTAAACTAAACTGAGCTTTGAGCTTGCTTTTTTAGCAATTACCAGGCTTATTTTGGGTAACTTTGTAGCTTAGCATTTCTCTCTGATGTTTTCCGGGTAGATCTATGGAAATTTTGAATTTTCAGAAAAACATCAAAATTAATTAATCCAATGCACATTATTTATTATTTTTTAATGTTTATGCGTTTTAGAAAAAATAAAACTTATTTTTTTAGTGTTTTTTTCTTTTTTTTTGGTTCGCAGTTTTTGGAAGTTCTTTTTTGAACGTGCTATCTGCTATGTGATTATGTGTGTCAAGCAAAGATTGCCAAAGAGGGTTGGTGATGTTAATCTGAAACATTTGTAAATCAGTATTAAGTTTTCTCCATTTTAAATCTTAAAAATGAATTTTCATATCTTTGGATTTTCTAGAAATCAGGTGATTTAACACGTTAAATATGGACATTGTGGAAGTACTTTCAGGTGAAAACTTATAAGTTTTCTTTCACTAAAATTCAAAACATCGGAAACTTAAACTAGTCTACTTACGCGTGAAGCGTTTTTGCCTCTTCAAAACTGCTTTTCTCTGTTTTGTCAAGTAAAGTTCTTCCAGTCAGTTTTTTATTTAGCCTGGATTTAAAAAAAATAATTCAAGGAAAACATTTTGCTTGCTTATTTATGGCAACGTTGTTTTAACTGACATACTCCAACCTAAAATAATCACAAAATTTTACTTATAAATTCCACGGTAAGAAAAACAGTTAAGCATTTTTTTTCGCAACGTTACATTCGTTAAATTTGTGTAAACAAACTACTACGATAAACCATTGAGAAGAGGGAAAGAAATTAGTATTTAGTGCGTAAGATGCCAAAAATCTTAGTCACATATTTGTTTCTGAAAGTTGTTTTAGAAACTTTGAAAAAACAAAGTTTTTACTACCAAAGCGATATCTGGGGACTTTGTTCTAAGTTTTAAAAAATTGCTGCTTTTGTCAGGGAGCTGAAAAGAAGTAAAATAAGCTAAATAAAACCAACAAGTAAATTAGTTCGACACAACTCGGGGTTTTAGTTTGTCTGAATATTCATTGCTGTAAACATATCTCAAATAGGTTTCCAATAAATACTATTTTGATAGAATTACAAGTATTTATTTTTATTAAAAAAATTTTGGTTTATATAAAAAGATTTGATTACAGGCTAGCATTTTAAAAGGCGGGATTTTATAAAAAAAATCTGCGCGTTCAAATTCATTATTTCAGAAAGAAGAAGTGATAACTAAACTAGCCTATTTTAATTAGTCCTTTCATGTCTCCATACATTTTTAGAATGTCAGCTAGTTTAATTCGTCCTTTGATTTGATTAATAAACGGTTTAATTTATTTTCCAATCGCCATTTTGTTTTATTTTTGGAGGAATTGAATTCCAGTATTTAAGGTTGATTTGAAACATTACCTTACCACCAAACCCAATTTTTGTAATTGAAAAATATTGATATCAAATCAATTAAGACACGTGTTTTTTAGTTTATCAAATTTTAATTTATCAAATTTTTTAAGTTTAGTTTAGTGTGAAATTAGTTTTTAAATTCAAAAATTTTTAATTTAAAAGTTTTTAATTTAAGTTAAAAAAAGTTTTTAATTTAAGTTTAGTGTGAAATTAGTTTTTAAATTCAAAAATTTTGGTGTGTTTTTGTTTCTAATTAATTTGTCCACTAATTTAATGTGCTTATTTAAGTTCAACTGCCTTATTTGCAGTTGCACTGCAGTGCAACTTGCTATCACTGCGGCAGTATGGGTCAAAATAGCATGAAATTGGTGTTAGTTGATTTGAATTTTGTCGTTTTGGTGTTAGAGTTTCGGGAATATCTAGCATTTTTTCCTTTTTACATATTTAAGTGTCTGTAAAATAAGCCACATTGACATAGTATTGTTTATGCACAAAATAGTTGGAAATTATGTATCGTATTTCATACATGGACAAGTTGGTCCGGGCGGGGGAAGGGGAGGGTTTAAATGTTGATTTGGTGCATTTAAAATCCGGATCCGAGCAATTTATCCTTTTTTTACCTCGTAGTTTTTTGGATACATTTTACTCGTGCTCTTTCTATGACTTTTTCCAATTTTGAAGTAAAGTTTAGGTCAAAAAACTCTTTATTTTATTTTTTTAAACTTAAATCACTTATTTTGACCTAAAATTTTTAGTTTGAAAGTTGTCAAAAGCCATTGTAAATGCAATTTTTTCTTCAATTTTATATAATGAGGGAGGGGGATTTAACCTTTAACGGCGTCAACGATCCAACTTCTACGCAGCGAATTTACCCTGTTCCAGCTCAGGACCAGGGCAATGGATCAATTCCTTCGTTCTTAAAAAAAGACCTGTTCAGCTTCTGACTGTGGGAAGCTACAATATTTTTTACTAGGCTTAACATTTGACTTAAAATTTTAAATTTCGGAAACCACATCAAAAAACGAAGAAAATCAACAAAACATCCAGAAGAAACAGTATCCTAACGCATTAAGCCTTCCTTCCCCCTTCTCTGTGCCCATGTATGATGTATATACCATTACTTGACTTGACTGATTATTCTTCGCAAAAAAAAAGAGTTAAATTATACAAAAGACATATTGATAGGTACAGACCTGTGCACGGTCTGGAAATGCCCCCCCCCCATTTTATTGGAGAATTCGCCCTACCCTCCCCCCCCTTTTTTTGGCCCCCCCCCCGCCAAAAAATGAAAAAGTACCCTAAAATTATGACGCCATTTTTGACCTATGATGACGCCAAAATTGAGATTTTTTACAGTTTTTAGCCTATTTGAATGTATTTTAAACCATTTTAGATCTATTTTTACCTTATTCTCGCTTTTTTGTCCCTTTTTTCTCTTTTCCCTTCTTTTTTTCTCTTTTTTTCTTTCTTTCCTGCTTGCACCCCGCCGTTTTATTGCCCCCCCCCGTTTCAAAAAAGTTGCCCCCGTGCCCCCCGTTTCGGAATTGCGCCCCCAATAAAACCCCGGGGGGCAGTGCACAGTCTGATAGGTATGCATAGGTCACCGAAAGGGGGGTGTAGGGGGGGGTCACCCCCCCCCCCTACGGCCTCTGAGACCTATCCCCCCCCTAAGGCCCATTTTTGACCCCCACCCCCCCCCCCCCACCCCACCCCCCCCCCCCCACCCCCCCCCCCCCCCCCCCCCCCCCCCCCCACCCCCCCACCCCCCCCCCCCCCCCCCCACCCCCCCCCCCCCCCCCCACCCCCCCCCCCCCCCCCCCCACCCCGGGGTGTGCGACCCCCCGAGGCAGTGCACAGGTCTGATAGGTATGTCATATATTTTGGCAGTATAAATACGCTGAAATATTTTTGAATAAATTTATCCTTTTGTTATAAAAGCATATTCAGTTTTAGTCGACATCTTTTTTGTTTAAAATACTGCTTTAGAAACTATGCCGTGGCTCGTCAAACTAAGATTGACAATTGGTAATTTATTCATAAACATAGATTAGCACTTAGCCGTTATATATAATGAATAATCGAGTAAATTTTATGAAGTTTTTGACTCATTCTGTCGTAGTATAAATGAAAGGTATTCATCTGGGCGCACACACGGCTTAACAGCACTTTTTGGTGAAAAGCTTAAATCAGTGGGTTTCCCTTGGAACATTTTTTTACTTTTTCATAAGGGTAACTGACTTAAATTCGGCCACGCCTTAATTTCGGCCACCGGATGTTATTTTTGTCACGCGTGAAATTATTAAATAAACTGCGTATGACTGGATAGATCGCCATGTCATCTATCTAGCAATGCTAAGTTCGTTTGGCAAATATACACATAGCATATATAACAGATAGAATAGCAAATTAAGGCCTGAGCGAATTTAAGTCAGTTACTCTAAAATAATATTCTTTTTTTGTTAGAAAATTAAATTGTGATCATTTTTTAGCTGGTAAGCTGCCAACTCGAAACATCGGAAAGAAGTGTAAAGTTCCAATTTGCCATTGACAGCGATCAACCAGAAAACATTGCCGAAACTCTTGTAAGCTTCTGTTTTTACGTCTGTCACCTCTTATAAAAGAACAATTTAATAAAGTCTTAGAAGATATGCTTAATCAGCTATAATTTGGATAATTAACACTTACAAAACAACTTGCAGCTAATTCTTTTAAATTCAACACTGCCTAGTGTCCATCATTTTCGAGCTGTTTGTTTTCAGTAGCTTTTTGGAAAATAAAAGAAGTGTTTGAAAACCTAGCGCAAAAATAGAAAAGCAGACATTACCACAGATTCCGGGCATTTATAAAGCAAAAGTTATTATTTAAAACTTACCCACACACACATAGAAAGTACATGTAAACATCCAAAGTGGACTCAGAGCACTTTTTTCATTACATCTTGCGAGCAATTAATGCTAGGAAAATCTTCCTGTGATATAGAAAATTCTATATTTTCTACACAGAGAGAATAAAGAAGGATATGCACCAACTACATTTACATAGTGTGTAGTAGCGTTAGTGGACAGGCTCTCTCTACAGGATTTTGGGTGTATAACCCTCTTTTAAATCCCTCCCTGCCCACCTACGGTGTGTAGTAACTTATGTCTTGTAATAATATTAATTGCATCAGATTTAAAATATAGGTAAACAAGGAACTGATCGTGGCTCAACAGTTGGAAGTGTGCAAGGAACAATTGGAGAAGGTCATCGACATCGTGCGGGAGGACCCTGTGGGCGCCCAGGGGGTCACCCTCCACGAGACGGACGTCAGTCAACACGCCCAAGATCTTGCCGTCGCTTCCGCTAACGGGGAACAGGTAAATATCCATCGGGGGTAAGTAACCCCCACCACCCCCCCCTGACAAGATATACTTGGATGTAAAAAGTTGTAGGGACCGACGGAATGTATTAATGTGCGAAATGTGTGTTTGTGGGCACAGAATCATGACCCTTTTTGCCATTTAATAATTTATTTAGTCTTAGGTTAAAGTTATGTTTAAACATCAGACCTGTGCACTGCCCACCCCCCCTTCCCCCCGGGGGGTTTTATTGGGGGGCAAGCAAGGAAGAAAGAAAAAAAAAGAAAAAAAGGGACAAAAAAATGAAAAATGCATTGAAATAGGCTAAAAACTAAAAATTTCGCGATGATGGCGTCACATCACAATAGGTTAAAAATGGCGCCATAATTTGTGGATACTTTTTCATTTTTGGGCAGGGGGGGGGTAATACAACGAGGGGCATTTTCAGACCGTGCACAGGTCTGATAAACAACGACTGTACTTTAAATAAGTTATGTGGTTAAGCATGAGACCTGAAAGAGAGGCAGACAAACAAAAAAAAGTAGTTAAATTATTGTAGTCTTTTGCCACCAACCCATTTTTCCATCAAGATTGTTGAAGTTGACTGGAGTTATGTTATTAATCATACGATTCGTATCAATACATTTTAATAATTTCGAAACGAAAATTTAACCATTTATTTAAACTAAGGTTTTTTTAGGGTTTGGAAGCTCATCAGCAATCTTTGCCGTACAGTAAAAATTTGGCAAATAGAACCTTGCCCACCAGTGTCAGTCAACCTGCGCTCTATTCCCAAACCAACGCAACCGGTCAAACCGACCTTCATGTGAGTTTTGCTAATAAAACGACTACACGATTGTCAAAACCTCATTTAAGCAAGCATTTTCATCAAAAAAAATGTGCATAAAAAATAACGTTAACTAAATTGCCACATTTTCTAGTATAATTTTAATTTCGTAAGAAAAAATTCGTGAAAAAACAGATTCGCGATATTTTATCAGTAACATGTGACGCTCATGTATTCAAAAGTGCTAAAATATGTACCTGGTAGCATTTTATTTCGTGGGATTGTTTCATAAAAACTTTTGTAAATTCTAAATTTACAGATTTAGAGTCTACGGAGCCTTGGGAACTGGAAGCTGGAACTTGGAGCCAAAAATAGGGAACTTGGAGCTCTAACTAGAAAACTTGAAGCCTAAAGATGTGAACTTGGAGCCAGAAGTAAAAATCGCTAAAACGTTTACCTAAGCCTAAGCGAAGCCTAAATCTTACCCCTAACCATTTTTTCTTAGAGAATCTAAGTTCCCATTGCTCATGGCTCCAAGTTCCCAAAAATTTTCGATGGCTCCAAGTTCCCTGCTTGAGGCTCTAAAGACCCCGTACCTATTTTACAAAATATCCGCCTTTTTTGTGAAATACACGCTAAAGGTTTTTCGACTTGTAATCCAGAAGGCGCATCTCCGCGCACTGGTCTGCGCTGATTGTTCGCAGCCTCGTCATTTCATCTCCGCTGACCGATAAATATTCGCTTTGTCGTATATCCTCTATCATTTAATTTACAAAAAATAGGCGAAGATTTGTAAAATTAAATATCTACAAACTTCTTTATGAGATAGCCCCTAGGTATCTGATTTTAAATGCTCAATTTAATTTTAGGCGCCGGTGGTTCAACAGAAGGGTAGATTCAGCGTATCCACATCGGCCACAGCCGGTCCAGTAGGATCCAAAATGGGAGGAACGACGGCTCCCACCACTCCCAGTCCTGCCACCACGGCCACCCCGCAACCCCCGATGAGCCAGCCATCCTTCCCCGCCCTGTATAACCCCGCCGCCACCTCCCAGGCAGCGGGAATGGTCGGGAGCCAAGTGGGGGGAGGAGCCCCGCCATCCCATGGGGTCCCCACCCCCCGAATGGGCGCGGACCCAATCATCAGTAAACTTCACGAAGAGCTCAAGCACGTGTCTGGGATGCAGGACGAAGTCAACTCCTTAGGTAATTAAAATAGTGCTATAAAATTTGATGGATAATTTTAGTGTTTTTTAAGGTGAGAGACAAGCAGGGTGTATGTATTGAATTTGGATTCATTCCTGTTAGAAAAACAATTCCGCCTCCTTGCTTTATTCCTTTGAAATATTTTTAACCTGTCCACTTTCGGAAATTTGAAGTTTACTTCTTAAATCAGTTTATTTTTCTATAAAAAAATCGCATTAATAAAAATAGTATTTTTTTATTTTTAAACCACTCCCATTCTTTAATAAACATTAATAAATAAATTTTATAAAAAAAACTGAGTCATTGGGTTAAAATGGTTTTGTAATGGTTTTGTATTGCATTTTTTGTGTACTATATTTGAAACCTGTGCAACAAACACTTTTATACTTTATACTTAAAAAACCGGTGGCGTGCACAGGGGGAAGCATACATGGGGGGTTGGGGGGGGTTAACCCTCCCCCCCCAAGATCTGAGAAGGGGGATTTAACCCCCCCAATTTTGGAAAAATGAAGAAAAAAAATGTCTTTAAAATGACTTCTAACTGCCCCCAAAGTTAAGTTTTGAGGTCAAAATGAATGTTTTAAGCAATAAAAAGCTCAAAAATGCTATAAAAAGGGCTTTTTGACCTAAAATTAGCGTTTTTTACCTATTTTTCCTTCAAAATCGAAAAACGATATGAGTAAAATGCACTCCAGAAAAAAAACGATATGGGTATTTTGCGTTTCTCGGATTTTAACCCTCCCCCCTAATTTGGGGTTTAACCCCCCCACTCCGGACCAACTTGCCCATGTATGGGGGGAAGTGGGCGAACTGAATTTTCACGTGTTTCTTTTTGAATTTTGGAAGAGAAAAACAGTTTTGTTTTAATATTCTGTTTTTACAGCAAGCTTCAATTAGTAGTTTATTTATTTATTTTTTGTTATTTTTAATAGAGTATGCTGTTTAATAGTTAAAAGGCAAGACATACATTTTGAATAAAATTGTTATAATAAATTAAACTCTTAATAACGTTTTATACGCCTTTTTTTAATTTTAAACAAATGAAACAACGTCAATTTTTTTTATCAAAATCATTTGACATTCCGTATTATTTACTTTACAATCTGTAATATTTGCCTGCTGAAATCAAATATTCTAATCA
>JASAMX010034663.1:0-24467 GCA_030248175.1 Microlaimidae sp. YZB2_3
CCTGGTTTTATTGCTCCCCCTGTTTCAAAAATGTTGACCCCCCTGGTTTTGGTGGTGCCTTCCTCCCCCCCACCCCAAAAAAACCCGGTAGGGGGGGGGGGGCAGTGCACAGGTTTGACAACATAGATGAACACGGTCAAAAAGCTAGGGGGGGGTGTTTACCCCGGGTAAATGACATTTCAAAATCTAGGGGGGTGTCCTAGGGGGGTCGAACCCATACATGGGCAAGTTGGTCCGGAGTGGGGTGGGGGTTAAACCCCAAATTAGGGGGGGTTAAAATCCGAGAAATGCAAAATACCCATATCGTTTTTTTTGGAGTGCATTTTACCCATATCGTTTTTCGATTTTAAAGAAAAAATAGGTAAAAAACGCTAATTTTAGGTCAAAAAGCCCTTTTTATTGCATTTTTGAGCTTTTTATTGCTTAAAACATTCATTTGACCTCAAAACTTAAGTTTGGAGGCAGTTAGAAGTCATTTTAAAGACATTTTTTTTCTCTATTTTTCCAAAATGGGGGGGGGTTAACTTTTTCTCCCCCCCCACTTCTGAGTGGGGGGGGGGTTAAACCCCCCTTTTCAGAATTTGGGGGGGGGGGGTTAAACCCCCCCCCCCCCGTGCCCATGTATGGTCGAACCCCGCCTAGCTTTCTAGGGGGGGTCGACCCGGGGTGGAAGATTTTAAAACCTAGAGGGGGGTCAGGTGGGGTTCAATTTCCGAAACAAAATACTTTTAAACCATTAAATGTTTAATAATAGTTTTTTTATAAGATAATACTACATTTTATTGAATAAAAAGCGATATTTAGGTATAAAAAGGGCGTAAAAACATGAATTTGTGTTAAAAATTCACTTTTTTAGAAGAAAATTTAGTATAAAAAAGTACTTATACCCGACCCTCAAAAAACGAGGGGGGCGGTGTTTTAAAAATTTTTTGGGTTATAACTCAACTCAAATACCCCATTTTTAGCGTATTTAGTACTGGGGGACCCCACAAATTTGAGGGTGGGTGTCCTACTCCAAATTTTAGGGGATGTGTTGGCAGTAATAGGAATTTTTTTGGGGGGTATGTATACGTATAACCCCCTTCCAACTTCCTGCCCACTTATGATGAGTATAACCTTAAAAACAAGCCAACAGAGTAAATTCTTTAAAAGAAATGTTGCTGCAAGACAGAGAAAAAAACTGATGAGAGAGTATAAATGACTTACCCTTCCAGACAGGACAGGGAATTGGAGCGCTTTCTCTTCCCTCTGGCTCTCGGGTCTTGCAATCGCTTCAGGACCACCCGGTCCAGACTGTTGGAATGGCTCATGGTGGCGACGAGGGGAGGGAAATGGTGGTGGGCGTGGTCAGTCGGCGCCGCGGCTCCGCCCCCCAGGAGGGACGCCCCCAGCGGGACGCTGAGTCGGTGATGATGGTGATGGTGAGCCGAGCGGTTAGTGAGAGACGCTCTTTTACGGCCCGGGAGGCGGGATCGGTTCCCTACTAGGGCGCAATCGTCCAAGCTGAACTGCTTGCTGTAGGGGGCGGAGCTACCGTGATCGGTGGTCCCGCCCCCCACTCGCTCCGCGTCCAATCGGAAACTCCGGCAAGTGAGTTTGCGTCGGCGGGCGACGGCGGCGCTGCGAGCGGCGCCAAGCGGGGCGTGGCGAGCGTAAGAGCGAGGATCCTGATTGGCCGTCGTCAGACCCTGGATGCTGTCCCAAAGCTCGTTGAGACGCGGAAAGCTGTTCGCGTAGCTCGTGCTCGGTGTATCGCTTAAAAAAACAGATATGATACCAAATACATAATAGAAATAGTTCTAAAAGGCTTCGGTTATATTGGTTTTATTTTATTGAATAAACAGTTTGACTATTCAGCTGAAGATCAGTTTTAGGTAGTGTTATACCTTAAAAATACAATATTTCTGGTATAATATTCAAGGTGTTTCATGAAATAGTAACCTTGGTTCAGACCTGTGCACGGTCTGGAAATGCCCCCCCCCCCGCCAAAAAATGAAAAAGTACCCTAAAATTATGACGTCATTTTTAACCTATGATGACGCCATCACCGTGAATTTTTTGCAGTTTTTAGCTTATTTAAATGTATTTTAAGCCATTTTAGACTCATTTTTACCTTATTTTCGCTTTTTTTGACCCTTTTTTTCCTTTTCCCTTCTTTTTTTCTCTTTTTTTTCTTTCCCCCCTGCTCGCCCCCCCCCGTTTAAAAAAAATTGCCCCCCGTTTTGGGCCATTCTCCCCTCCATAAAGCTACCCGGGGAGGCGGCTTGCACAGGTCTGTTGGTTTATAGTTCGCCAAAAATGTTCAAAGTACTTAATCAAAAAGTGGGTAATTTAATCATTATATACATATATTAACAAACCTGTGCACGGTCTGAAAATGCCCCCCGTTTTAATGGAGGATATGCCCCCTCGTTTTATTTCCCTGCCCGCTGCCCCCTCCCCCTCCCCCCGCCAAAAAATGAAAAAGTACCCTAAAATTATTACGCTATTTTTGACCTATGATAACGCCATCATCGCAAATTTTTTGCAGTTTTTAGCCTATTTTAAGCCATTTTAGACCTTTTTTTACCTTATTTTCACTTGCTTTTCACCGGTTCAAAAAAGTTGCACCCCCCCCGTTTTGGATTGACCCCCCCCCAATAAAACCCGAGGGGGGCAGTGCACAGTTCTGCATTAAATATATATATCATACATAGTTGAACACGGTCACGAAGCTCAGGGGGGCATAGGTGGGCAGCCTCTGGGATTTTTGGGGGGTATAGAGGGGGTCAAATTTTAGGGGGGGGGGGGTGTTTGGCAAGACCAAAATTTTGAGGGGGGGTGTACCCAATATTTCCGCGCTGCCTTAAAATGAGCTTAAAACGCGTATAAAAACGTAAAACAAGCTTATAAATGCTTTAAAACTATGTAAAATTAAAATGAGACCTTATTGCAACTTATAAATTTTATTTTTTATTTCTTTTAATAATAATGTTTTATTATTCTTAGAATTAGTTTAGAAATCATAGTTTTTTTATAATTACGTAATAATAGAATAGTAATTATATTGTCTTGATTATAAAGTCAAGTATCACAAACTTTTTAATCCATAATCTTATATTTAATTAAAGATTATATACATACATGGGCGTAGCCAGGGGGGTCTATACCCCCTTTTTGGTCGGCAAAGGGAAAAATTTGGAGTTCGACCCCCCTTTTCGGTTGCCAAGGATAAAAATTTGGGGGGTCTAGAACAGTGGCGTGCCCAGAATTTCATTTGGGGGCGGTCTGGGGGGGTAAATACTAACCCTGAAGGGGGGTCTGGGGGCGGGAGCCCCCCAGTACTGGGGGTCTGGGGGCAAGAGCCCCCCAGCGGAGTCAAGGGGCGGAGCCCCTTGTAGGGGGGGGGGGGGGCAGAATCCCCCGGCATAGATGGGCAGGGGGGGGGGTTGGGGGGGGGGTTATACCCCCCCCAAAATTTCAGATTTTGCTGACACCCCCCCCCCTTAAATTGGGGGTAGTCGGGGACACCCCCCCCCCCCCCAAATTCGCCTCCCAAAGAAAAATTTTTAAGTGTTATAAAAGGACTAAAAAATTTTTCCGCGCTTCGCGCGGAGTGTTTATTACCTTATTTCCCCGTTCATTACCTTTTATTACCTTTAAATTCCCCCGCTACGCGGGCAGTTTAAATTTCCCCGCTACGCGGGCAGTTTAAATTGGCAATTTATCTTAGTTTTTCAATTGCAAATCGATTATCCCATTCAGTAGTTAAGGCATACATGTTTAATAAAACTACTATAAACACTATTATCCTTTTTTTAACGTTTTAAACACATGTTATAAATGTATAGTATAGCTATAAAAAACCTTAAATTTTGTAATTAGTATCATTTGGAATTAAAATTTCTAGTGTATTTTAGCGCCTCAAATTATAAATTTTCTCCTCCAGGGGCATTGTTCCCCCCGAACCCCCCCCCCCCCCGACTGAATTTTTAAGATCACAGAAAATTATGTAGAAATTAGGTAAAAAAACAAAAGTAAAATGTATGTTCACGCGATCACCAGGAGACGATTTTTAAGCCTTTTTTTTTATATATTTAAAAAAATTCGCGCCGCGGGGGGGTGGGGCGACACCCCCCACCCCCCCCGGCCGCCGCTTCGCGTCGGCTGGCGCCGCTACGCGGCGCAGGCGGCGGCGCTTCGCGCCGCTTTGACAACACTTTTTCTCCCCCCCCCCCCCCCCCCCAGACCGACGCCCCTGAAATGAAATCCTGACTGCGCCATTGCACATTATTATTAAAAGAATTAAAAAAATAAAATTTATAAGTTACAATAAGGTCTTATTTTAATCTTACACAGTTTTAAAGCATTTATAAGCTTGTTTTACGTTTTTTTACGCGTTTTAAGCTCATTTTAAGGCAGCGCGGAAATATTGGGTACACCCCCCCTCAAAATTTGGGCCTTGCTGGACACCCCCCCTCCCCCCCCCCTATACCCCCCCCCCAAAATCCGAGAGGCTGCCCACCTATCGACCTATCCAGAGATGTAGAACAGTGGCGTTGGCGTCTACATTTGGGGAAGGGGCGGTCTGAAGAGGGGGAAAGTACTAATCCTAATTAATGTTTTTTGAATAATAAAAGAAAAAATGGAGTATATGCCATAAACAAGGAATAAAGACTCCGCAAAAGGGGAGGCCCCTAGTAGGGGGTCTGGGGGGCGAGAGCCCCCCAGGGAGAAAACTTTTAATTTAAGGCGCTAAAAGACACTAGAAATTTTAATTCCAGATGATGTTTATTACAAAATTTAAGTTTTTTTTATCCCTTTACATTTAAAACAGGTGTTTAAAACGTTAGGTAATAAAAGGTTAATAATGTTTAATTAATGTTTTTTGAATAATAAAAGAAAAAATGAAGGATATGACATAAACAAGGTAATAAACACTAAGAAAATTTTTTTAGCCCTTTTATAACGCTTAAAAATTTTTCTCTGGGAGGCGAATTCGGGAGGGGGGGGGGTGTCCCCGGGTACCCCAAATTTAAAGGGGGGTGTCAGCAAAATCCAAAATTTTGGGTTGGGGGGTATAACCCCCCAACCCCCCCCCCTGCCCACCGATGGGGGGGGTGTTTACCCCGGGTAAATGACATTTCAAAATTTACGGCAAGGGGGAGGGATGGCTAAGGGGGAGGGATTTACGGCAATTGTTGAAATTTTTGACAATTAAGAAGAGGACCCAGTGGCGTGCCCAGGATTACATTTCGGGGGAGGTGGTCTGCGGGGGAAATACTAACCCTGAAGGGGGGTCTGGGGGCGGCCGGCAGCCCCCCAGATATGGGTGGTCAGGGGGCGAGAGCTCCCCAGCGGGGTCGAGGGGCAGACCTCTTGTCAGGGGGTCTGGGGGGCATTCTGTCCGCCGGAGGAGAAAATTTTTAATTTAAGGCGCTAAAATACACTAGAAATTTTAATTCCAGATGATACTTTTTTTTATTACAAAATTTAAGGTTTTTTTATTCTTATATTCCTTCCTACATTTAAAACATGTGTTTAAAACATTAATAAAAGGATAATAGTGTTTATAGTAGTTTTATTAAACATGTATGCCTTAACTATTGAAGGGAATAATCGATTTGAAATCAAAAAACTAAGATAAATTGTCAATTTAAACTACCCGCGTAGCGGGGAAATTTTGGTTTTTTGACTATTAATAAGCTTTTGGAAGGCATTAGGAACATAGGTCACCGACCTTCGACGGCTCAGGGGGGGGGGTCCACACCCCGGGGTGTGGAGGTTTTTGACCTCCAGGGGGGGGGGGGGGACACCCCCGGGTGCTTTTTCAAAAAAAAAACACCCGGGGGTGCTTGGGTGTTTTTACCATTTTTTTGACCAAATTTTAAAATTTTTTAACCAAATTTGACCATTTTTTTAAGCATTTTGTGGGATTGTCGGGGGGGGGGGGGGGGGTCGAAAACGGGCCTTAGGGGGGGGGGGGGTCAGGGGTTCAAGGGGTCGATGGGGGGGGGGGGGTCAAAAAATGGGCCTTAGGGGGGATAGGTCTCAGAGGCCGTAGGGGGGGGGTGACCCCCCCCCTACACCCCCCCTTCGGTGACCTATGATTAGGAAGGTTTCTGTATTAATATTAAGGAAAAAATTTTTCTTTTCCAAAATTTTAAAAACGATCCGGCGTCGCCGGATTCCGGGGGGGGGGGGGGGGAGGGGCAGGTGCCCCCCCTGGGAACGCCACTGGGAGGACCATACCATGTTCTTTAATTCTTTTTTTAAAAGGTATACCTGATCTCCGAAATTTGTTGGAGGGTGAATTTTTTTAGCGTTTTAACCCAAAATACCTCATTTTAGTACTGGGACCCCCAAATTTTAGGGGGGTCTGGATGTCCGGGTTACGCCCAAATTTTAGAGGGCGACGGCAGCTTTGAGATTTTTAGAAAGGAGTATTATCCCTCTCACTCAACCCCCATTCGCCCACCTATCCTATTTTTAAATTTTCTTATATTTTATTTTTTTCATTTTTTTTATAATGGAGGGCACTTTGCCATTATCTACATTGCTTTATTATATTATGTATGTCAAATAAATATGACCTACCAGGCGCTGCCATAATTAAGAGAATTCTGCATGCTGCTTGGCGTTGAAAATGGAGAGAAGATTTGAGAAGGCACTTTTACCGCGGAAGGTAATAAAAAATTATTGTACGCAACAACTTTATATAACCAATAGCGCACTGCGCATCAACTTTCAATTAGATTTACTTCTGCTAAGAAATATATAATGAAGCTGCCAAGGGGGGGGGGGGGGGAGGGAAGGGTATAAGATGTATACTCCCTCGATGTTCTCCCCACGGGCAATCTCCGCCCTCCCCCTCTTTCCAAAATTGCCCATTTTTGGTGTACCCAGTACCCACCCCTCCCCCCAATCGCCACTACTCGGGTCTTGACCCCATAAGTGGGCAGCCTCCCGGATTTTGGGGGGGTTGGGTATACCCCCACCAAAATCCGGGAGGCTGCCCACTTATGGGGTCAAGACAAGAGTAGTGGCTATTGGGGGGAGGGGTGGGTACTGGGTACACCAAAAATGGGCAATTTTGGAAAGAGGGGGGGAGGGCGGAGATTGCCCGTGGGGAGAACATCGAGGGAGTATACATCTTATACCCTTCCCTCCGGAATTGGGGGAGGGGGCGTCCCAAAATTTTTTTTTGGGGTATACCTCAAATACCCTATTTTTAGCGTTTTTAGTACTGGGGTGGGACCCCCAAATTTTAGGGGAAAATTTTTTTGGGGTGCATAGTTGAGAACGCTCCCTGCAGCTAGGGGGGGGTCGGGGGTGGTTACCCGGGGTAAATCGAATTGTAATTCTAGGAGGGGGGTCCCAGGTGGGTGGGTGCGGACATCCTGGGTTTTAGGGGAGGGGTCGACTCGGGGTCCGAAATTTTGAAATCTAGAGGGAGATCAGGTGGGGTCCTGTGTCCAAAGCAAAACAGTTTTAAACCATAATATTTAATAACCTTAATAATTGTTCTTTTTATAGGATAATACTACATTTTATTGAATAAAAAGCGATATTCTGGTGTAAAGAGGGTGTAAAAACACGAATATCATAGATGAACAGGGGGATAGGGTGGGGTCCACCCCTCCCCCTAGCCTACAATTTTTGCCACCCCCTAAAAAAAATACATGCCCTCCCTCCCCCCAAATTTTCGAATTTTTTACCCCTGACCTTGATTTTAAAATCTGAATTCCCCCTCCCCTCTCGAGAAAATTTCGAGTACTTTTTTATTCTTCAAAAAACGTGAATTTTTAACACAAATTCATGTTTTTACACCCTTTTTATACCTAAATATCGCTTTTTATTCAATAAAATGTAGTATTATCTTATAAAAAAACTATTATTAAACCTTTAATGGTTTAAAGGTATTTTGATTCGGACACTGGAACTGGATCCCACCTGACCCCTCTCTAGGCTTCAAAATCTTGTACTCCTTGCACTCAATCTTGCACTTTCACACAATCTTGCACACATTCTTACACACAATCTTCCACTCAACGTTGCACTCAATCTTGCATCTTTTACTCCTGGTCGATCCCCTCTAGAAAGCTAGGGGGTTCAACCATAGGTGGGTAGCCTCTCGGATTTGGGGGGTATAGGGGGGGTCAAATTTTAGGGGGGGGTGTCCAGCAAGACCCAAATTTTGAGGGGGGGGTGTACCCAATATTTCCGCGCTGCCTTAAAATGAGCTTAAAACGCGTAAAAAAACGTAAAACAAGCTTATAAATGCTTTAAAACTGTGTAAGATTAAAATAAGACCTTATTGCAACTTATAAATTTTATTTTTTTAATTCTTTTAATAATAATGTGCAATGGCGCAGTCAGGATTTCATTTCAGGGGCGTCGGTCTGGGGGGGGAAGAAAAAGTGTTGTCAAAGCGGCGCGAAGCGCCGCCCCCTGTGCCGCGGCGCCAGCCGACGCGAAGCGTCGGCCGGGGGGTCTGGGCGAAAATTTTTTAAAATATATACTAAAAACGGCTTAAAAATCGTCTCCTGGTGATCGCGTGAACATACATTTTACTTTTGTTTTTTTACCTAATTTCTACATAATTTTCTGTGATCTTAAAAATTCAGTCAGGGGGGTTCGGGGGGAACAATGCCCCCTGGAGGAGAAAATTTATAATTTGAGGCGCTAAAATACACTAGAAATTTTAATTCCAAATGATACTAATTACAAAATTTAAGGTTTTTTATAGCTATACTATACATTTATAACATGTGTTTAAAACGTTAAAAAAAGGATAATAGTGTTTATAGTAGTTTTATTAAACATGTATGCCTTAACTACTGAATGGGATAATCGATTTGCAATTGAAAAACTAAGATAAATTGCCAATTTAAACTGCCCGCGTAGCGGGGAAATTTAAACTGCCCGCGTAGCGGGGGAATTTAAAGGTAATAAAAGGTAATGAACGGGGAAATAAGGTAATAAACACTCCGCGCGAAGCGCGGAAAAATTTTTTAGTCCTTTTATAACACTTAAAAATTTTTCTTTGGGAGGCGAATTTGGGGGGGGGGTGTCCCCGACTACCCCAAATTTAAGGGGGGGGGGGGGTGTCAGCAAAAACCGAAATTTGGGGGGGGGGGGGGGTATAACCCCCCCAACCCCCCCCTGCCCACCTATGGGTTCAACCTCCCTAGATTTTAAAATGTCATTTACCCGGGGTAAACACCCACCTACTCCCCTAGCTTCGGTGACCGTGTTCATCTATGATGATGTTAAATGTTAAAAATTCACGTTTTGGAAGAAAATTTAGTATATACAAGAAGCCCCCTCCCTAAAATTTTTCCGAGAGAGGGGGGAGGGGGGGGGGCGAGGATTTCAAATTCTAAAGGGGGTGGGGGTCAAAAATTGGGAAATTTGGGGGAAGAGGGGCCGTCTGCATATTCCTAGGGAGGTCCTGACATATATGGAGCTAGGTGGGAGGTGTAGATGTGGACCCCACCCTGCCCCCATAGGTAAGCACGGTCGGGGAAGCTAGGGGGCGTGGTTACCCGGGGTAAATCGAATTTTGGATTCTAGGAGGGGGGTCCCAGGGGGGTCCGAACCCCCCTAGCTTTTTAGGGGGGGTCGACCCGGGGTGCGAAATTTTGAAATCTAGAGGGGGGTCAGGTGGGTTCCGGTGTCCAAAGCAAAGCAGTTTTAAACCATAATAACTTTAATAATTGTTCTTTTTATAGGATAATACTACATTTTATTGAATAAAAAGCCATATTCATGTATAAAAAGGGTATAAAAGCATGAATATGTGATGAAAATTCACGTTTTTGGAAGAAAATTTAGTATAAAAAAGGTACCTAAAATATTCAAGAGGGGGAGGGGGGGCAGATTTCAAAACTAGAGAGGTTCAGAGGTAAAAAATTCGGAAATTTGGGGGTAGGGGGCCCTAGATTTTCGTTGTAGGGGGGGGGGGGGCAAAATTTCGAGGCTAGTGGGGTGGACCCCACCCTGCCCCTCCCTTTTTCACCTATGCCTGCCCCCCTCTTTCTCACCAGGGGGGGGGGGTGTCGGCTATAATCGGGATTTTTGGGGAGTATAAGCCCCTCTGCCCACCTCCTCCCATTCCTACTAGCTCCAGAAAATTTGGAAAGTTTGTCTTTTTTTGGTAAATTTAAGACATAAAATTGATGTTTTTTTTCACTGACAAGCCTAAATAAAACTACTATAAATAATAACTTAAGTTTTTATAACCAATTAAACACAATTTAAATTTAAAAAGAAAAAATAATTAAATTTCGTAATAAATATCAGTTGGAATTAAATTTTGTAATGTGTTTTAGCGCATGAAATTTAAAATTTTTACCCCAAAAGTCATTCTGCGCTCCAAACTTCCCTGAAAAGGGGCTCTGCTCCTTGACTGCGTGGCTCTCGCCCCACAGACCAAAACTACGGGGTATATATGACCGTATGACATGCACCCCGAGTCGAGTTGCGTTTTACTTCCAGATATATATATAATTCCCCCAAGCTTTAGTAGGTCGGGCGCCAATGGTAAGACACGTTTTAAATGTATTATTCAATGACATTATAAATGCAGAAATTGGTTTTTGTTTTTACATGATTTCAGTTGAAATTTTTCCATGTGTTTTAGAGTGCCTTACGATAGAAATTTTAAAAGAAAAGGAGAATCCCGTGCCAGGATCCCCAAGCTCTCTCCCTTCACATCTCAATATATATTGATATTGATCGATTTTTTCTAGCCGTACTCGTATACCTTACATTGTGTTATTAATTTGTACCCAAAAACAAAGCTTTCTTACATTGTTTTACCCAAAACAAACAGTGCTTTATATTAAATATTTTATTCTACTTTAAACTAAAACTCTGAAATTCATTTGTTATTGATTCATAATCTTTATTATTTTTAGTAATAATATTTATATAATTTGGTAGTTTTTACATTACCCTCCGCATTTAAGGAAAACGACTGGGGCAAGATGAGCTCTCCAACCTGTCCGTCCAACTTCATGACGTTGTGGGGGTTTACACTGATGCACATAGGTGGATCGTTTGTACTTGCATTAAAGACCAGACCATAACTGATATTGTATTTGCATTGCATTTAAGATTATAGCCCAGTATAGGTACCTACTGGTCAAGTTCTAACGTGGGCACTGGAATCGCGCCACGAAAAAGGCACCTCCAAAGAAAACGATTTTTAACGCTTTCATTGGGTTTTAGAAATTGTTTATTATTGGGGAGTTTTACCCAAATTTACACACTATGCACCAAAATATAAAATAACATTTTTTTATTCTGTAAAAAAAGATCAAAATTCATATTAAATTATTTTAGTTAAATGAGCATTTTAGTCTCACTTTAAACAAGTTTTTAATAAAATAAATAAAATTACTAAACTGCATTGACCATACATGGGCAAATTAGTCCGGAGTAGGGGGGGGTTAGGTTAAACCTCAAATCCGAGAAACGCAAAATACCCATAATCGTTTCGTTTTTTTTTCTGGAGGGAATTTTACCTATATCGTTTTTCGATTTTAAAGAAAAAATAGGTAAAAAATGTTAATTTTAGGTCAAAAATCCTTTTTTATAGTATTTTTGAGCTTTTTACTGTTTAAACATTCATTTTGACCTCAAAACTTAAGTTTGGAGGCAGTTAGAATCGTAGATGAACACTCAAAAAGCTAGGGGGTGGTGTTTAATGTTTACCCCGGGTAAATGACATTTCAAAATCTAGGGGGGGTTGAACTGAACACCTAGCTTTCTAGGGGGGGGGGTCGACCCGGGGTGGAATATTTTGAAACCTACAGGGCCGGGTTAGGTGGGGTCCAATTTCCGAAACAAAATACTTTAAACCATTAAATGTTTAATAATAGTTTTTTATAAGATAATAATACAATATTTTATTAAATAAAAAGCGGTATTTAGGTATAAAAAGGATGTAAAAACATGAATTTGTGTTAAAAAATCACGTTTTTGGAAAATTTAGTATTAAAAAAGTACTTAAAATTTTTTCGAGAGGGGAGGGGGTCAAGTTTCAAAATCTAGAGGGGTGTCAGGGGTAAAAAATTCGAAAATTTGGGGGGAGGGGGGCCTTTTCTAAGGGGCCCCAAAATTTCAAGGCCAGGATGGGTGGACCTCACCCTACCCCCCTGTTCATCTATGGTTAGAAGTCATTTTAAAGACATTTTTTTCTTGATTTTTCCAAAATTGGGGGGGGGTTAACTTTGCCCCCCTCAATTCTGAGTGGGGAGGGGGTTAAACCCCCGTCTCAGAATTCGGGAGGGTGTTAACTCCCCAAACCCTCCCCCCCGTGCCCATGTATGACATTGACTAAGTGCAGCCAAATACACTCGCACAAATATAACAGTGAAAACCATAATGGCATCAGATGTTTTATTACTAAAATAATCCAAGGCCCAAGTTAGGGATTTTTGAAATACTGTAAATTTATTTACAAAAATTAAAACTAAAAAGACTAGTAAATTTCGCTTTTAAATAAATTATATGCATTTTTAATCTGCCTTGCCGTGATATACAAACAGCCAACCTATGATGACTGAGGGCTGGGTTGGCGGAGTGCGGGGGCGTGTACTGAGATTCCTCCTCCAAGATGTCCGATTTCGGCGAGTCCGGTAGGGCGATGTTCAAGTAGTCTATGGTCGACATGTCTGGAACGTGTCCGGAAAACGGCGGACACGCCCTGGGCGCGTTTGTAACGTGACGATTCACGTGTCCCGGACACTGGCGGTGGGGCAGGGCGGACGGCCGGTCCGGAAACGGTCCCGCCGCGGAGGATTGGAAAGGAGCTTCGCATTCATTATTCCTGACGGCAGTTTGAGTCGGCTGCTCGAAAGGCGACAGACCATTTTCAAACGGCATTTGTTTGTTCATAGTGTTGCTGGTTTTCACACTGATCAGGAAGATAATACAACCTAATTCTTCTTTCGCATTTGAATTACCTCCATGGTAAAAAGATGTGGTTTTTAGCCAGGTATAATGAGATTTAAAGTCATCTAAATTAATTATTAAAAATATTATATTAGAATTATTGCACAATGTTGCATTAAAAATAAATATATTATACGTTACTAGGTTTTTTATGCCAAATCGACGCCACTGGCACCCATAGGTGCTTTTTTGGGGGGGGGAGGACAGAGGGGTCCGTCCCCTTCTTTCTAGAGCCATAGGTGGGCAGAAAGAGGGGGGGGGGTTGGGCGAGTTACACCCCCCATAAAAAAATCCCAACTATAGCCGACATTCACTAGGTACCCCACCCCACCCCCTTCAAAATTTTAGGGGTCCCAGTACTAAAAACGTTAAAAACTGGGTATTTAAGGTATACCCCAAAAAAATTTTTGGGACACCCCCCCTCCAAATTTAGGGGTCGGGTATACCCCCAAAATCCAGGAGTTCGCCCACCTATACCTGGAGCCAAAGTTTCAGATGCCCCCTAGAAAAAATCCAGCCCCCTCCCCTCTCCCCAAAGCTCGAGAGCGATCTGGCCTGACCCCGCTTTTCCCAATTTAGAGGTATAATTTTTTATTTGGTGTCAAAAACACGATTTTTTTTGTAAAAAACAGTGTTTAAATACACTTTTTAAGTCTAAATAGGCTGTTTTAGTATATAAAATTCAATATTAGACCTACAAACACTGATTTAAAAAACTTTGTTAAAAAATCGGACGCCCTGGACGCTGGACCCCACGTAATTTGAAATCTAGTATCCCGGGTCGACCCCCCCCCCCTAAAAAATCAGGGGGGTCTGGACCCCCGTGAATACCCCTCCGCCTAAAAAATTTTGGCCTTCCACCCAGAGGTGCCCCCCCTCCCTGACGCACATGACCAAAAACACCTGTGCTGGTGCATAGAATTTTCTGCTGGCGCCCAGGATTTTCGGACTAGGCGCCAGCCTGGAGCCTAATTTTTAGGCTAGAATTGTATTTTTGGTAGCTTTTTTTAGTCAAATAAACAAAAAAAAACAAACAAAATAGTTAAGTTTTTAAGACCAATATCTTTTAATTTTCTTGCGCTTCGCTTAGCTTAGCGCGTGATTGTTTTAAGTTTATTTATAATTTATTTATGTTTTTATGGCATTTAGGTAATACTGCTAATTAATTATATTTTTTTTAAATTGGAGAATTATGCAAGTAAAAATCCTAAAAAAGCTAATTTATTATAAAGCTTTGTTTTGATCGAAACCTGAATGAAACTAACCTTTTAAATTATTATTTTTTGATGTATTGCAAGAATTTTAAAAATTTTAGATAAAATTTTATTTAGCTTTAAATCATCAAAAAGCACATAAGATAAAAATTTTTTCATGGTTCTTACAAACTTTTAGGTTTGGGGAGTTTATACTGTCGTAGTGCTGTGTTGATATAATTCTCTGTGGGTGGCGGAAATTAAAAATTTGCATAAAATTTATATGGAATACTGCGGCGTTCTAATGATCGGTGGTCTAACGCTCGGCGTTTAAGTGCGCGGCGTTCTAATGCAGGCGGTCAAATGCTCGGCAATCAAGTGCTGGCGTTCAAATTTCCGGACACCGTTTATAAATTGCCTACTAATTGGTGTCCGGAAATTTGAACGCCAGCACTTGATCGCCGAGCATTTGACCGCCAGCATTAGAACGCCGCGCACTTGAACGCCGAGCATTAGACCGCCGAGCATTAGACCGCCGCAGTATTCCATATAAATTTTATGCAAATTTTTGATTTCCGCCACCTACAGAGAATTATATCAACACAGCACTACGACAGTATAAACTCCCCAAACCTAAAAAGTTTTAGTTTAGTTTGTCTTTGCAAAACAAACTATTAAGTATAAACTTTTTGTTTAATTTTTAGGTTTTGCTTAGGCTAAGGAAAAAAATAGTTATTTTAAAAAAACACCATTAAATATAAATTTATCATAAAAAATTTAGTTTGATTTTTAGGTTTTGCTTCGGCTCAGTTAAATCATTAAAGAACTAACCGTTTACAAGTTTTTTTTAATTTCAAGGAAAAATATAAATTTTTGACTTATTGTTTATTGTTAAAACAACATTGCTTTGTTTACATATTATATTAAAACCATTTTTTATATTCTATTGAGTTTTTTAATTTTTGGGGGGAGTTTATACCACCTTGGCGGGAGTTTTAACGTCCTTTCTAAAGCAACGCGTACTGCGGCGGTCTAATGCTCGGCGGTCTAATGCTCGGCGTTCAAGTGATCGGCGTTCTAATGCTGGCGGTCAAATGCTCGGCGATCAAGTGCTGGCGTTCAAATTTCCTAGAATCTACTAATTAGTTAAAACGTCCGTACTTGTGTTTTCCATGAATACATGAACTACTGTATAAATAGACTGATACTTTTTTTTGAATTGGGTTACTTTATGGTACTCTCATCGTTATGTGATGCTTTGCATTTACATTTTATAAACGTTAAGAACTGCACAAAAATATATATTTTTATTTGATAACCAAAAAAACACGTTATTTAAAGGAAAATAGTCTTAAAATTCAAAGTAAAAAAGCCCATTTTGTATGGAGCTTCTTGGACTCTCTCTTTAATATCTGGAAAACGGCTAATGAGCGCCAATCGGCATAGTCATATCAGTACCCGCCAAAAATTAATACATATATGTGAATGCAAGATTTTTTATTATCTCGGTGGAGGTATTATACAGCACTAATACCGTTATTATTGCGGAAGAGATTCTTTCGGATAGTACTATTAAGGCAGAATGTTTGTTGGTTTTTTTTCTCGCGCACCCAATTCCTGACGAAAAAACGTTAATTTAAATTTTGAACACAGAAGCAAACAGTTAATTTTAAAAATTTTCATGCCTGTAATGCAAGGACTGCTTTATACCTAAACGGAATTTTTCTCCTTTTACGTTTTTTAAAAATATATATAGTTTTATACATTGGGTCTTCCGGAAACTTGCCTGTTGGGTGCGATTTTTAAAACGGACTTTTCAAAAACGAGTTTTCTATTCAAAAAAATAAAAACAGATATCGCACAAATAAAAAAGTTGTCAAGTCAAGATAAAGTTTGCTAGATTTTTTAGGGTTTCGCTGAGGCTTAGAAAAAAAAAGTTGTTAGTTTTTAAATAAAAAACGATTAAATATAAATATACCACAGTAAAGTTTAGCTTAGGCTTAAAAAATTAAGGTATTGGATCCACGGTTTTAGTAGGAATATCTTTGTTTTTATAACAACACGGACCCTTTTTCTTTTCTTTTCAAATGTTTTATTTTAACCATACAATACAAAAAATTAAATATTTGTCTTTTAAAAACTACGTTCACAAAACCGCACCTAAAAACGAGTTTTCCGAAGTCGAGATGATTAAAAACGAAATGGAAAAAATGAAAATTTCGGAACTGGACAAACACGTTCTCAGTAATTTTCGTTGGTGTGGGGAAGTTTTGTCTTTACATGACGTCTTTCAACATCTCACGTCTTCAACATCTTGTCTTCGGACAATCCGAGGAACAGATGTTACAAAAACAAAAATGAAAAAGACTAAAGTTCCGGGATAACTCTTTGTTTTCCGGTAATTTATCCATCCCAACACTTTAGGTAAATGACCTTCGACAAATCACATTCTGGTAAAATAACCTTGTGGTATATTGACATTCAGACTAATTGATCATCGATTAATTTATACTAGCTCTATTTTTAGGTCTCACTTATGTTTAGAAAAAAAAACCAAAGCAAGGGTCAATAATCAATATTAGCCAGAATGTCAAATTACTCAAAAAGGTCATTTTACCAGAAAGTTTGTGAGCAAGTCTAATGCTGAAGGAAATTTTACTGTAAAATGAGTGGCAGAAGGAAGGTTTTTTAGGCTGGTAACACGCTAAACACACTTATTTTGGACCGGGACAATTCGCTCCCGGACAATTCGCTCCTGGGACAATTCGCTCCTGGACAATTCGCTCCCGGGATTTTTTATAAACGCAAATCTTATCAAACCAACTTCATTAGGAACAATTCGCTCCCGGAAGTTTTTATAAACTCAAATCTTATCAAACCTAGTTCATTAGGGACAATTCGCTCCCTGCTCAATTCGATACCAGCATTTTTAAAAACTCGATTCTTTTAAAGTAATTCATTCAGACGAAATTAATGATTTTTTTAGCTATTGTTTGTAAAAATGATGAGTAATTTATACAATGATTTAATTGTCATATAAACTAACCTATATTTTGTTAGACTCACTTTAAAAAAATGAGCATAACGGAATGCTTAGTTTTTGTGTATTATATTGAAATTATAAAAACAATGCTTATTATATATATTTAACAATTTTTTATATTTCATTACTAACCAAAACAATTTCTTTAAAAGGCACAAAAGCAATGTTAAAAATATGAGAAACGACGCATTAAAATTAACAAAATTAAGAATGAGATCATATGAATGCATTTAAATAAGACAACAGTTATCCTTAGGTATTGTTCTTGGTACATATAACTTAATTTTTTCCCGCTTGCAAACAAATCATTGTATAAATTACTCATGATTTTTACAAACAATAGCTAAAAAAATCATTAATTTCGTCTGAATGAATTACTTTAAAAGAATCGAGTTTATTAAAAATGCCGGTAGCGAATTGGGCGGGGAACGAATTCTCCAGGCTGCGGAATGTCCCTAATGAAGTAGATTTGATAAAATTTGCGTTTATAAAAACTTCCGGGAGCGAATTGTCCCGGGGGAAAATTGTCCTTAATGAAGTTGGTTGGATAAATTTTGCGTTTATAAAAACTCCTGGGAGCGAATTGTCTCGGGAGCGAATTGTCCCAGGAGCGAATTATCCCAGGAGCGCATTGTCCCGGGAGCGAATTGTCCCGGGAGCAATTGTCCAGGAGCGAATTGTCCCGGGAGCGAATTGTCCAGGAGCGAATTGGCGGGAGCGCATTGTCCCCAATTTCAATTATTTAGACCCAAAAGCTTATTAAGATGAAAATTTATACATAAAATTAGCAAAACACTTGGGAACGAAGATCTAGAGCCCCGCAAACCTGTGGGTTTTCTCTGTTTCAAAATTACTTTTATTATACTTTTACTCTTACTTTTACTTAAAAAAATAAGTTTTACTTTTACTTTTACTTTACTAAAAATAAAAAATGACAAGTTACTTTTACTCTAACTTTAGTTAAATTATAATTTTTCAAATTACTTTTACTTTTACTTATCACTTTTTACAACACTAGTTTAAGTAAAAGTAAGTTTTTAATTAAACTTAAATCAATTTAACTATTTGTAGAAAAAAATCCAAGTAAGAGTAAAAGTAAAAGTAATTTGAAATTTAAAAAATCGAGTAAGAGTAGTAAATAAGTAACTAAAATTTAAATATCAAGTAAAAGTAAATAAGTAATCCAAAATTCGTTACTTTTATTAGTTTGAGTAAAACTAAAAGTAACTTTTTACAACACTAGGTCAAACTAGGTGAAGCCGTAATTTGGATGTTTCAAAGACTTTGGATAAAATGTACTTTCACAAGCTTGATGATTAGGTTTCGCATAGGCTTAAGAAAAATAAACCATAAGACAATTAGTCCAAAATGTTAAATTATACAAAGTCATTTTACTAAAATGTAAAAAAATTGTTTAATGAATTTTTACGCTGGTCAAATTCCGTGGAGAGATGAAATTGAAAAATAAAACAGTGCTACTATTTTTTCAAGAAACAAAAAAGGCAAAAGGAAAAGACTGCCGTGTTTTGTTAAAAACCACAATGACCACATTTTTCGAGAAAAAAAGGACTGCTTTAAAAAACTAAAGATTTCTATTAAGAAAGACAAAAATTAAAACTACACACATATTTCATTGCGTTTAAAGCTAGTATATAAAGCTCTATTTATGCAGTATTTAAACAATTTATGCTCAAAATTTTAATCGACTAAAGTCTCGTCAGGAATAAGTTGCATACGGTTTGGTTGAAAATGCGTTCGCAAATATCGAAGTACCCTAATTTTTTGTTGTAAAACCGCGCAAAAACTGTTGAATGTTCTATTACTGAACTAAATATCATACAAAACGACCATTCAGCTGCATGCCGACCATGCTTATGCAAATTATTTTGGTTGATTAGATAAACACAATCAGAATATTTTTATACAGAGTTGTTTAAAGTCCGGGCTTGCTCTTTCCCCTAGCTTTTTTAGCGGTTGTATTCACTTCGTTTTGGTACCCCCTAGCCAAAAATGCAACAAAAACCCTTAAAAATATATGCTATTTTTGGTTTATTTTCCTAAAATTTTTGAAGTTTTATTTAAATTTCACTTTTTTGCCCTTTTTTCGCCTCTTTTTTGTACCTCTCCTTTAAAAAAAATTTAACCCCCGAGCAACACTTTTTGAAAAATCCCAAGAAAAAAGCTTCAGTTAAATCCCAGGGAAGAGAATTTAGCAGGTCTGTTATATTTGTTATATATTCCTAAATTGATTTAATTACATCTTTTTTAAGAAAGCGCAAGACGACCTTTAACTTTGGAGAAAAAATAAATAAAAACAAAAAAAAAAATTAAGCATTTGACTTTGAGAAAAAAACTTAGAAAAAATTTTTATGAATAATAATAAACAATTAACCGTCAAATAAGTTTGTAACTAATTTTTGCTTTTAAAATAAGTCATAAGTCACGAAATTACAAAACAATTGTAAAAAATTACCTTTTTTATAAAATAATGTGCAGTTCAATCAGGGAAGAGGTAGAGGCATATACTAAAAAATCCAATTAGCCCCATTGTTAATATAGAAAAATTTTTCTGTAATTGGCTTGGCGCCTAAATTTCTGCGATGGCGCTTAAAAATTGGGGTCTAGGCACCATACATGAGCATAGGGGGGGAAGTGGTAGAGTGGGGTCCACCCCACCCACTAGCCTCAAAATTTTGGACTCCCCCTAGAAAAAAATCTAGGACCCCCCTCTCCCCAAAACTTTTAAATTTTGAACCCCTACCTCCTCTGGAATTCTAAATCGACCCCTTTCCCCCCCCCTTCCGAGCCAAATTTTGGGTATGAATTTTAGTCAAAATTTACTGTCACAAACACGGTTTTCTAGTAAAAAACAGTACTTTTGTACTCTTTTTATACATAAATAACCTATTTTAGTATATAAAATTCTATATTAGTGCTAAAAAACTTAAATAAATGATTTAATGTGACTTTGTTTGAAAACCGGACCCCCTCTAGATTTTAAACTGGTCTACCCCGGGTCGACCCCCCTAAAAAGCTAGGGGGGGTACGGACCCCCCTGGACCCCCCTCTTAGCATTCAAAAGGCCGTTTACCCGGGGTAGTCACCCCCTAACTTGCCGGTCCATGCTCATGTATGCTAGGCGCTAGCTGGCGCCAAGGCGCTGACGAAAAAAAAAAACACCAGATTCCCCGTCCTCCCTTTTCGAATTTCGGCCTTTACGTTTTACCCCAGTGTAAATAATATATATACTCTTTTAAAGCAACGATGATATTGTATATATATCTTAAAATTAAATCTTTCAAAAAACCTAATTCAGTTCTTCCTTCAGTTTTAAAATAATTTATATTTTAGAACCATGATTCCCAGTTTCTAATTGTTAATCAGGGAAGAGCGCGGAGCGCTCTTTCCCTTATATTAAATGGGTTAAGTCACTGCGCGGTTAACCGTTGTTGATGGCGTCATCGAAATCAACAAAACCTTTAATAGTTTTTTAGCCAATTAAAAATCTAAACATTTTACATAACTAAAATATTACCCATATTTTTCTGATATTAAAAACCTAAAAACTTTTGCTAAACATACCTGAATTTCATACTAATAAGCTTAATTTGCTTAACTTTTTTTTGTTTTTTTTTGGGTCCCCCAAAAATTTTTTCCTGTGGTAAATATTTGGAGCTGATTTTTTGCACGTAGATGCTAAATTGCCGCCTCACCTGAATTTTATTCTCGTATATGCTCTATTGCCCGTAGTTAAACCTCTGTTCATGTGAAAAACGACCAGTTTTTTTCTAAGTTACGCATTAGGTACTGGGGTACTTGTGTGACACTTTTTTTCCTTACTGAATTACATATTAAGTAACTTCATTCAGTAATACACATTCTCTTGTGGTTATTTTTTTTGGTTTAAATTATAATTCCTTACCTTTTTATAAAAATTACTAATTTTCAACGGGAAGAGCGAAAAAATATCCTTACCACTAATTAGCAGCCATATGGCAACAATAAAAATATTTAAAAAATAAAATGAAATAAATCTTGGGTGACGTGTGAGCGCTGCGGGATACAATGTTTCAATAGACGGAAATTTATCAAAATCGAAACAGAAAAAAGTCTTTTTTATATGGAATACTATGAAGCTACAATCACTCCAAAAATTTAATGCGAGAAAAGACTGGTCTGGGTAACCTCGTAAAATTGTATGGAACCTGGAAAAACCATTTACAATGGTGTGGTTTTGTTGTTTAAAAATAAACCATCAATCCAGAAAAATCAAGCACAAAACAAAAGTCCAAATAAAGCTAATTTCCAAAAAAGTGGTTAAATCAGGTCTAACTAAAAAAATTTAAACAGAAGAAAAACACACTATTTTATATGGTTCTTTCAGGTTCCATACAATTTTACGGAGTTACCCAGACTTAATTTTTGTATAGTATACTGCTTAAAATTACATTGAAGTTTTGGATATGAAAATAATTGTATTCATATCATGAGGAGACCATGACGTTTCTTTTAAAATGAGTAAATTTTTTAATGTTTTATATCTTTAATAAATGACATTGAATTCAATGCATTAAAAGGCGGAAATTCTAGCAAAAGACGAAACAAAGTTTCGAAAAAAAAAGCCTTATATTAAATGGAATAGTATAAAGCTACATAAGTCAAAAAACTAAATGCCAGAAAAGACTGAAACAAGTCTCTTTAAAACCTGTAAATTAATAACAGATTTTGTGAAATTTTCAGAAAAAACAAAACCGAATAAAAACAATACGTGTAAAAGCTTTAGTTTGCGTTTTTTAACCATTAATAAAACTTAATTGACATAAATTTCTCTCAAAGTGGATTAACTTTTACATGAGTTAACCAGCTGTAAATACCACAGTATTAGTTAAGTCACACGTCGTCAAAACGATACAAAAAAAGTATAACGCAAGCGTCACAGTAACCATGAAAAATTTCTGTCAAAATAAGTTATCACATTGCGCATTAAATTTTGTAATTTATCATTATTTTCGTATAAAGCAAAACATACCGCCATATTAGCGGCTTTTTAAAATCAAATATCAAGTTCTAAGTCCGAAAAACATTGAAAAATTCAGATTTAATATAAGGCGACTTTTAATTTAACAAATACATTGACAGCTAATTTGTTTTATGTAATAAATAGAAACATTGAAGAAAAAGTCGCCTTATATTAAATCTGAATTTTTCAATGGTTTTTGGACTTAGAACTTGATATTTGATTTTAAAAAGCCGTTAATATGGCGGTATGTTTTGCTTTATACTAAAATAATGATAAATTACAAAATTTTATGCGCAATGTGATAACTTATTTTGACAGAAATTTTTCATAGTTACTGTGACGCTTGCGTTATACTTTTTTTTGTATCGTTTTGACGACGTCTGACTTAATTAATACTGTGGTATTTACAGTTGGTTAACTCATGTAAAAGTTAATCCACTTTGAGAGAAATTTATGTCAATTAAGCTTTTTTAATGGTTAAAAAACGCAAACTAAAGCTTTTACACGTATTGTTTTTATTCGGTTTTGTTTTTCTGAAAATTTCACAAAATCTGTTATTAATTTACAGGTTTTAAAGAGACTTGTTTCAGTCTTTTCTGGCATTTAGTTTTTAGACTTATGTAGCTTTATACTATTCCATTTAATATAAGGCTTTTTTTTCGAAGCTTTGTTTCGTCTTTTGTTAGAATATAATATTAAAAAAAACGCTTTATTTCATTTTTTAATAAAACCCTATCCTCAAAATTTCTCCCTTTCTATAATTAATACGCACTGCAATTATACTAAATATTAATCAACTAAAAAATAAGACATATAAAGAGACAAAAAGAAAATCTAAAACAAACAAGAACAACAGGAAGAAAAACAACAAGACAACAACACGGAAGAGGAAGCACACACAAACAAACCAGCACACCAAAAAACAAAAACAAAAAAACACATCAAAAACCAACAACCCGCACCACCCCAACCACCACCAAAACAACCAAAAGCCCGAGAACACAACGACACAACACAAAAAAAAAACCACCCCACCCCCCCCACAAAGGTAAGTGAACAAAAAAACACCCGATTTTTTCCAAAAAAAAAAACAAAAAAAACACCACATCTCCTTAAATACAACTCAAAACTCAAATTTAAAGGTCTTAATGAAATCTACGCCAAAAATTAGCATGGAAAAGTTGTTTTTTTACCTATTTTAACCCCAAAATTTGAAAAATATGACATTTTGAAAATTTTGAATTTTTTTCTCGAAAACGAGTTCACCTATGCTGTGTTTGGAATATCGGTATTTTTGACCCTTTAGAGCTACATGCATGAAAATTAACATCCTAAACGATTAAGACTCGCTCTTTCACGTGGTAACCTTGGTTTTTAACCTAGTCGCACCAATTTTTTATAATAGGGTGTTTCTTTTTTTGGAAAAACGCTGTGAACAAATTTGAGTGCTTTTTCCAAAAAAAAAACACCATGAAAATCACTTAAAATTTAATAAAAACTTCTAAAAGTGTGTTTTAACTTCAAAAACATATAAAAAACGGCATTTAAAATAAATTACTTGTCATATGGGGCATTTTACAAAAATGTAAAATTTATTATTGAGACAAAAAAGTAAAACAACAAAAAATATTTTAAAAATTTGAAAAAAATATTTCATCACTGTTTTTATTTACTTAAATGTTTGTGCGGTTTTGTTAAAAATAATTCCCGAGTTCAAAAACAGAGCCTCAGCCAAGAAAATGTTATGTTTTTGTATCAAAATTTCAAAATTCATGTTTTTCTGCTCACTATTATATGTCAAAAGATTAAAATTTTCATAAAATCACTAAACTGTGAAAAATATTTTTCCAAACTGCTTTTCTGGGGTAAAAAAATGCGTAGATTTAATAAAAATAGTTTTTGTAGCTCTAAAATTGACAAAAAATTACAATTATAGACAAAAAAGTGAAAATGATATTTTTCGAACTTTTTTCTCTCTATGTAAAAATTTTAATAAATTCAAAATTATTGCAAAAAATAACTTTTCTGGGGTAAAAAGTTGTGTAGATTCCATTAAAACTGAAATTTTTACTCTAAAAATACAGGAAAAGGCCTAAAATTTTAAATTATCACTAAATTTTTTTAAATTTTGAGAAAAAAAAAACACGATTTTTTTCAAACTTTTTTTCCTGTGTGTTAATTAAAATGGCATAATCCTTTTCCTGAAAATTCCTGGCACACAAATGTATGTAGCCCTACTTCTAAACTTAAGTTACGTATTGCTCTGTGG
>JASAMX010034664.1:0-13098 GCA_030248175.1 Microlaimidae sp. YZB2_3
GTATGTTTGTTCTTCGTTCAGTTACGTATTGCTCATAGCTTAAAAAAACCCTCATGCCTTATATACAATTCTCGGTATTAGCTCTGCCCTCTTTTTGTCTTAGAAATTGAATTTGTTTAAAAAAAATTTTTTCCTCGCATCTGATTGTCTTTTGTGTAAATTACCAAAAAAACAAGTCTTATTCTATTGTTGTACAGTAGTTATCTAGATTATCAAGAGCATAAATTAAATGACGCTTGCCTTGATTTACCCAAAAAAAAAATTCAAAATTAGAGCGCTTTTCAATTTTTATTCAAATTCAATTAATTTTATTGCTAGTAGTTTTTTGTATTGATTCGAACGAAAAAAAAAATAAATGGAAATGACGAAACCCGAAAATCTCGTTCCTCAATGGACCATAGGCTATAATCTCGTTTTTATCAAAATAAATATAGTATGGGCGGAATAGTTTAATGTTCCGATTGAATAATAAATAAAAGTCGGGGATGAATTGCTTTTTGTAGAAGTCTCTGGGGGCTCCTAAATTGCCAGTTTATTTCGCTTTTTTTCTCCCTATAAAACACTGGCTCCAAGGCTTTTAAGCTTAATAAATTTCAGAGCGTAGCGCCAGTAGAAGTTTATTATTTTCAATGGTGGTGTAACTTAATTTTCAATAATTGAAGGTTTTTGCTCCAAAAACTGGTTATTGATTGAACTAGTGAAGGTCGAGGTTTTTTTGTTAAGTTAAGCACAAGAGAAAAAGGCTTGTTTGTTTTAATCTTTTGTACATTTAAATTATTTTTACGCACCCTCTCACTCTTTATAAAGAACATAGGAAAATGAATTTTTTTGTTCTTATCGCCGCTATTGCATTTGGGTTTGGATTTTGGGCCATTCATTCCCCTCAGTTAACGGCAATATTTACATATTTGACATCGCGCGCCGAGTGTCGTAATTTTAAATATAATGCTTCAAAACACTGGAAAATGTGGTTTAAACCGTTAACTAAAAGTTTAATTTATTATTGTGTATCATATATATATATATATATATATATATACAGACCTGTGCACGGTCTTGAAATGCCCCCCCCCCGTTTTATTGGAGGCTTTGCCCCCCCCCCCCCATTTTATTGCCCCCCCCCCCGCCAAAAAATGAAAAAGTACCCTAAAAATACAGCGCCATTTTTGACCTATGATGACGCCATCATCGCGAATTTTTTGCAGTTTTTAGCCTATTTTAATGTATTTTAAGCCATTTTAGACCTATTTTTACCTTATTTCCGCTTTTTTTGTCCCTTTTTTCCCTTTTCCCTTCTTTTTTTCTCTTTTTTTCTCCTTTTTTTCTCTTTTTTTTCTTTCCCCCCTGCTTGCCCCCCCCCCCGTTTTATGTCCCCCCCCCCGTTTACAAAAATGTTCCCCCCCCCCGGCCCCCCCTTTTTGTATTGGCCCCCCCCCCCCCCGTTTTAACCCCGGGGGGGGGGCAGTGCACAGGTCTGTATATATATATATATATATATATGAATATATATCAGACTTGTGCATGGTGTGAAAATGCCCGCCCCCCCGTTTTATTGGAGGAATTGCCCCCCCCCCCCCCCGTTTTATTGCCCCCCCCCGCGGAAAAACGAAAAAGTACCCAAAAATTATGACGCCATTTTTTTACCTATTATGACGCCATCGGAAAATTTTTTTTCTTCATTTAGGTCCTTTTTATTGATTTATTGTTTTAAATAATAAACAATTTTTTTCACCCTGGATCTCTGGATCCCCTCCTAGAATTGGAAATCGACCTCCCCCCCCCTTTTTCCCCAAATAACTATGGAGCTGTCCACAAAATAACTATAGATAATACTGTTTCGGTTAATTTATATTTAAATAAAATTAACGTTAAAAAGTTTGATGTATACAAAAAACAAAAAAAAATTTGCAGCACCGGTATCATAGGTGAGCACGGTCGGGGAAGCTAGGGGGGTGGTTACCCGGGGTAAATCGAATTTTGAATTCTAGGAGGGGGTCCCAGGGGGGTCCGGACCCCCCCCTAGCTTTTTAGGGGGGGTCGAGCCAGGGTGCGAAATTTTGAAATCTAGAGGGGGGTCAGGTGGGGTCCGGAGTCCAAAGCAAAACAGCTTTAAACCATAATAACTTTAATAATTGTTCTTTTTATAGGATAATACTACATTTTATTGAATAAAAAGCCATATTCATGTATAAAAAGAGTGTAAAAGCATGAATATGTGATGAAAATTCACGTGTTTGGAAGAAAATTTAGTATAAAAAAGGTACCTAAAATTTTCCCGAGAGGGGAGGGCATAGGTGAGAAAGGGGGCGGGGGGGGGGGTGGGGGGGGGCCCTCCACCCCCCCCCTGGCCTCGAAATTTTGGGGGCCCCCCTAGAAGAAAATCTAGGGGGCCCCCCTCCCCCCAAATTTCCGAATTTTTTACCCCTGACCCCCCTCTAGATTTTGAAATCTGACCCCCCCCTCCCCTCTCGGGAAAATTTTAGGTACCTTTTTTATACTAAATTTTCTTCCAAAAACGTGAATTTTCATCACATATTCATGCTTTTACACCCTTTTTATACATGAATATGGCTTTTTATTCAATAAAATATATTGTTATCCTATAAAAAGAACAATTATTAAAGTTATTATGGTTTAAAACTGTTTTGCTTTGGACACCGGACCCCACCTGACCCCCCTCTAGATTTCAAAATTTCGCACACCGGGTCGACCCCCCTAAAAAGCTAGGGGGGGTCCGGACCGCCCTGGGACCCCCCTCCTAGAATTCAAAATTCGATTTACCCCGGGTAACCACCCCCCCTAGCTTCCCCGACCGTGCTCACCTATGGGGGAGGGGGGGGGGTCAGATTTCAAAATCTAGAGGGGGGTCAGGGGTAAAAAATTCGGAAATTTGGGGGGAGGGGGGGCCCCCTAGATTTTCGTCTAGGGGGGGGGCCCAAAATTTCGAGGCTAGGGGGGGTGGACCCCACCCTGCCCCCCCCCCCCTTTCTCACCTATGACCGGTATTCAAAATATGCTTCAAATAGCTTCCAAAAAGCTGTAAAATCTATATTTGATAGGTATCAGACCTGATGGCGTCATCATAGGTCAAAAATGGCGTCATAATTTTAGAGTACTTTTTCATTTTTTGGCGGAGGGGGGGGCAATAAAACGGGGGGAATCCTCCAATAAAACGGGGGGGTTTCCAGACCGTGCACAGGTCTGTAGGTATTATTATGTTTTTTTTTGTTTTAAATTTTTTATGGGTTCCTTTGAAACTCGCGTAAAAAGTGGGTATTTTTTATGACAAAACTTGTGTGGAGTTTAAGCATAATTTGTTAGCTGTGTTGTAAATCGCGACTGGATTTGGCTGAGTCTGGCGCTCAGCTTAGCAGCTCGTCCGAACAAATTCTAAAATTAACGAAAATCAGGCGACAGAAAGCAGGACGTC
Source organism: Microlaimidae sp. YZB2_3 (assembly GCA_030248175.1). Lineage (NCBI taxonomy): Eukaryota > Metazoa > Nematoda > Chromadorea > Desmodorida > Microlaimidae > Microlaimidae sp. YZB2_3. The sequence continues at coordinate 3,431 of JASAMX010034664.1, forward strand.
GCTTACATTACACTATTTTTTAAATTGTTTTTTTATTAGGAAAGCAAAAAAATTAAGAGTACTGTTTGTTTTCTAAACCCCAAACTTTGGTTTTGTGCTTCTATAATAAGATCTAAAAAGTATAATTGCCCCTCCAGTTTTTCTCCCCTCTTTTTTGGGACCCTAAATTATCTAGTGGGTAAACGTAGGGATTAAAATGAAATCTGGCGTGTTTGGAAAGAAACAAGAGACCCAACCCCATTTTAGTGGTTTTATAAAAAGGGCTGCGAATAGCAAGCTAATTTTCCTTCAAACTTTTTTTTAAGTTCTCCGATTCCATTTTTGATTTGGACTGGTTTGAAGCGAAAATTACTAAATTATCTTTAAAAACACATCTGGCATTTTATTTTCTTTTTAACATCAAAAACTGGCAGGCAGTGGGTCGCCGCGCCTTTTTTATTGGTTTAAATTTTAGTACTATGTTTTGTGCAAAAATTTTTTTCAAAAATAATTTTTTTGGTATAAAATTTTCCTTAATACCTTGAAGTGTCATCATATATAACAGGGCCGTAGCCAGAATTTGAAGAGGGGGGGATTTTTTGGAAGGGGGGCTATCGGGGCCCACAAGGGGGGCTCTGGGGGACGGGAGCCCCCCAGCAAAAAGGGGCAGAGCCCCAGGGGGGTCCGGGGGGCAGAATGCCCCCCGGGGCAAAAAGCAAAAGGCAAAGGAAACCAAAAGACGAACTATTACATTCAAGAATACAACAAAAAAAAATAGTATAACTATAATAAAAAAACAAACTCTAAAAATAAAAAACAATAAAATTATAGAAATGCCAGTAAATATCCAAAATCCAAAGGCGGGCCAACAAAAAGTCTTCACAGAGCCGCCAGCGAAAGGAACCAAAGGCCGGGCCGCAACAGAAAAGAAGAAGACGGAAAGGAGAACCAAAGCAACAAAAAAAACCAAGAAAACCGCAACCAAAAAAGGAAGACCCCGCCACGCCGCCAAACCACCGAAACAAAAAAAAAACCACCACAAAAAACCAAAAAACCAAACAAACAACACACAAGAAAAAAAAAACAAAAAAAACCAAAGGACCCACAAAACCCCCAAAAGAACCCCCCCCAACCCCCCCCCCTATAATATGTTCTTATTTTCACCTGGTGTTATTTCTATTTTTTTGTATATGTATACAATTTTAAATTCTTATTATATTGCTATTTTCGGTAAAGCTCAGCCTATCCCCATAGATGAAAATGGAAAGAGGGGAAGATTGGGGATGGGGTCCACCATCCTACCTACCTAGCCGCCGTACTATTAAATTATATTAAATTTTGTTCCAAAAACATAAATTTTTAACCAAAAATTGTGTTTTTACAATTTTTGTACTGAAATAACGGATTTAAAACAGTAAAAAGTAGTTTTATACTATAAAAACAACAATTAAACCTTTAATGGGTTAATACTTTTTCGGACACCGGACCCCACCTGACCCCTTCTACATTTCAAAATTTTCTACCCATGGTCCCCCCTTTTAGAAAGCCAGAGAGGTCCGATCGGCCCTCTTAGAAAGAACCCTTTCCTGCGCCCAGAATGCAAAATGTTATATCATTTTTAATGACTTTTGATTTTTTGATGATTTTTTAAAATCAATTTTATCTATGCCTAGCTTCAGTTTTTTTTGCATATAGCTTTGTTGTAAAAATTGACCCCATTTCACTTCCAGTCCATTTCACTTCCAGCCAGTGGCGTGCCCAGGGGAGGGGAGGGAGCCCGGATTTTTTCCATGGGGGGACCCGTACGTTTTTTGAATTTTGGGAGAGAAATTTTTTTTCTTTATTATAATACAGAAACTTTCCTGATTCCTTCCAGAAGCATATTAATAGTCAAAAAAACCAAATTTTCTCGCTTCGCGGGTAGTTTAAATTGACAATTTATCTTAGTTTTTCGATTTCAAATCGATTATGCAGTTCAGTAGTTAAGGCATACTTGTTAAATAAAACTACTATGATTGCTATTAATCTAACATTTTAAACACATGTTTTAAATGTAAAGGGATAAAAAACCTTAAATTTTAAAACCAAATTTTCCTCGCTTCGTGGGTAGTTTAAATTGACAATTTATCTTAGTTTTTCGATTTCAAATCGATTATGCAGTTCAGTAGTTAAGGCATACTTGTTAAATAAAACTACTATGATTGCTATTAACCTAACATTTTAAACACATGTTTTAAATGTAAAGGGATAAAAAACCTTAAATTTTGTAATAAGTATCATCTGGAATTAAAATTTCAAGTGTATGTTAGCGCCTTAAATTAAAAATTTCCCCCCAGACCCCCTGACAAACCCCCTTGACCCCGCTGGGCGGCTTTCGTCCCCCAGACCCCCCATTTCGGGGGGGGGGGAGGCTTCCGCCCATACATGGGCACGGGGGGTTAAAATTCTGAGAAGGGGGTTTGAGCCCCCCCCCCACTCAAAAGTGGGGGGGGGAGAAAAGGTTAAATCCTCCCAATTTTGGAAAAATGAAGAAAAAAATGTCTTTAAAATGACTTCTAACTGCCTCCAAACTTAATTTTTGAGGTCAAAAAGAATGTTTTAAGCAATGAAAAGCTCAAAAATGCTATAAAAAGGGCTTTTTGACCTAAAATTAGCGTTTTTTACCTATTTTTCCTTCAAAATCGAAAAACGATATGGGTAAAATGAACTCTAGAAAAAAAAACGATATGTGTATTTTACGTTTCTCGGATTTTAACCCCCCCCCCCTAATTTAGGGTTTAACCCCCCACTCCGGACCAACTTGCCCATGTATGCTTCCGCTCCCCACACCCCCTTCAGGGTTAGTGTTTACCGCCCACCCCCAAAACATCCCTCCTCCCCCGAAATGAAATCCTGGGCACGCCACTGTTTCTAGCCATTTCTCTTTTGTTAACCCCCTTAAACAAAGGTGCTGTACCGAGTCAAACTTTTTGTCTTCGATTTTAATTATTTTTTGTGAAAATCTTATCCCTGGTGCTGCCTCCAATAGCCCATAAAATTTTTTTTATCAAAATAGTTTTAGTGGTTTAGGAGATGTGCATATGATCCACCAAAATGGTGTTTTTCAACAGTTCTGTACTTGAAAGATTGCTCAATCCAACGGGTATTAAAATTTAAACTATAAAATATTCATTCAAACAAAGCAGATATTTTCTACTTTAATTTGATACCCTGATCATTAAGATTTGTGCAGTATTTGTCGAAATATTGCATTTCCCGTACAAAAAACCCAATAAACCCGATATTTCGGTAAAAATACGAAGTGTAGGCAAAAATGTTGGGCAAACTTTATCAAATCACTGCCGTGGCCGTCGTTTGGTGTTTTTAACGAAAAAATCGCGGGTTTTTTGTACGGAAAACACAATATCTCGACAAATACTGCACCAATATAATATTATACTAACGATCGGGGAGAGGTTTTTGGAGGGTCATGGTCATGACCATATGTGGGCAGGGTAGGGGTTGGGGCTTCTGAACCACGGTAGATATTTTGATGAAAAAATTTTTGTGGGCTTATGGAGGCAGAAGGGCAGGCAGACCTGTGCACAGTCTGGAAGTGCCCCCCTGCTTTATTGGTGGATTTGCCCCCCCCCCCCGTTTTACTGCTCCCCGCGCCTAAAATTGAAAAAAGTACCCTAAAATTATGACGCGATCATCGTGAATTTTTTGCAGTTTTTAGCCTATTTCAATGTATTTTAAGCCATTTTAGACCTATTTTTACCTTGTTTTCGCTTTTTTTGTCCCTTTTTTCCCTTTTCCCTTCTTTTTTCTCTTTTTTTTTTCTTGCTCCCCTGCTTGCCCCCGCCGTTTTATTGCCCCCCACCGTTTCAAAAAAGTTGTCCCCCCGTTCCCCCCGTTTTGGAATTGTCCCCCAATAAAACCCGGGGGGGGGGCGAGCACAGGTCTGGGCAGGGGTAAGGTTTTACAAAAAATAATCAAAATCGAAGCCAAAAAAATTTGTCTCGGTACCGCACCTTTAAAGGGGCAAAACATAGGTCTGGAATTTTTTATGGTTCATCAATTTTGTAAAGGTTAAAATAAAAAAAATTTATGGGTAAGTGAACAAAAAAAAAACCCCATATCTTCTTAAATAGAACTCAAAACTTAAATTTAAAGGTCTTAATGAAATTTACGCTAAAAATTAGCATGGAAAAGTTGTTTTTTACCTATTTTAACCCCAAAATTTGAAAATATGACATTTTGAAAATTTTGAATTTTTTTTCTTCTCGAAAACGAGTTCACCTATGCTGTGCTGTGCTGTGTTTGGAATATCGGTATTTTTGACCCTTTAGAGCTATATGCATGAAAATTAACATCCTAAACGATTAAGACTCGCTCTTTCACGTGGTATATAACCTTGGTTTTTAACCTAGTAGTTGCGCTAATTTTTTATAATAGGGTGTTTCTTTTTTTTTGGGAAAACGCTGTAAACAAATTTGAGTGTTTTTTCCAAAAAAACCATAAAAATCACTTTAAATTCAATAAAAATTTCTAAAAATACGTTTTAACTTCAAAGGCATATTAAAAATGGCATTTAAAATAAATTACTTGTCATATGGGGCATTTTACAAAAATGTAAAATTGAGACAAAAAAGTAGAAAAAACAAAAAAAATATTTTAAAAATAAAAAAAATATTTCATCACTGTTTTTATTTACTTAAATGTTTGTGCGGTTTTGTTAAAAATAATTCCCTAGTTCAAAAACAGAGCCTCAGCCAAAAAAATGTTATCAATAACTGTTAAAAATATTTTTCCAAACTGCTTTCTGGGGTAAAAAAATGCATAGATTTATTAAAAAATAGTTTTTGTAGCTCTAAAATTCACAAAAAAATTACAATTATAGACAAAAAAGTAAAAAATGATATTTTTCGAACTTTTTTCTCTATGTAAAAATTTTAATAAATCCAAAATTATTGCAAAAAAATAACTTTTCGGGGGTAAAAAGTTGTGCAAATTCTCCTAAAACTGAAATTTTTACTCCAAAAATACAAGAAAAGACCTAAAATTTTAAATTATCACAAATTTTTTTTTTCAAATTTTGAAGAAAAAAAAACGATTTTTTCAAACTTATTTTTCTATGTGTTAATCAAAAAGCCATGAGACTTAAAGTAGATATATAGGTGGAAAAACGTTTGGAGAGCTTGAAAATGATGTTTTTATTCAAATAGCATAAGAATTAGGTGTTTAGAGCCGATTTTCGAAGTGTTTTTTTAGGAAAAAGTTTGTGTTTTTTTTTTTGGAAAAAGTGCCCAAAAAACACCTTTTTGTAACTTTCTCATTTAATAGGATAAATTTATAAAAAAAATGGTTATCATAAGCTGAAAAAGCGCCCCAGAAAACCTATAGATCTATTTTGAATAAGCTAAAGGCTTTAATAAATTTTTTTGAGGGGGTATCTTTTGGGCTAACTGTATTAAATTCCAGTTTGCTCGGGTTGTTGCCGAAAGCCGCGGGGCGATGAGCAGAGCAGGAAGGAGACAGCCAGACAGGAGGCGCGCCGTCATTCCTCCCACCGAACTCGAGAACTGAGCTCGGGAACGTTAATTTATCGATCTATCCGCGGCCCCGTCCTTTCCTTGGTTCCCCACGCCCTTATGACGCGTACCCGCCGTCCGCCGCTCGCCCGGACGGGAAATAACACGCACTTGTTGTGCTTAGCGAACTGATATTTGGAGGTTAGCCGGGTGGGGAGACGCCGCACAGCGCCGCGGGAACGTGGTGGCTCGAAAAGAATTTGCGATTTATTGATGATGTAAGGGTGATTATAGTGATCGATGCGGGGTTCCAGTGTTCCCGCTGCAAATGTGGGTAAGCTGAACTAACGTTGTCGCTACGAAAGTTTCAAATTGCATTCGAGCGGTATTATTATATAAAAGTCGAGAAGTGAACCTGATCGATTTTTAATCAATGACGTATATAATGATTTTAAATATAGATACCGCTTTTGAGACAGATCAATTATTTGATTATCATTTTGATATTATGTAATTTTTATTCATACTTGGTTTAGATTGTGATTAGCCATTTGGTCATATTATATTTGTTATTATATATATATTGAAAAAAATACTATGTATAAATTTAGCATCAATTATATTAGAATTTTTTAACTTAAAAACCAGAAGTTTGTAATTTTTGAATTGGATCCCCTAAGGTTTCCTAATTCTTACATTTCAAGTTGCATCAAAATTTGTCATAACATTAGCTTCCGCTACCGTATTAACGGTTCACTTTATTATAGTTTTTTAATCGATGTTCGTGTTCTATTTTGAATTAAAACTCTTAATATAAATAATAAATAAAGTATATATTTATATAATATATATGTTGTGTATATATTTCTCTTTAAATATCATTGCAATTCTTTTATGCATCTGGCATAGAAATATAAAAAATACAACTTGGGTGTTCTCTATTTTTTATCTTTTTTTCGCTTCCGGTTAAAGTGAAATGAGAATAAATTAGTAAACTTCTTTGTTTGCGGTGAAACTTTATTCTGCGAAGTTATAATTAGGCGTTCAGACCTGTTTGAAAATCAGTTGAGAAATTATTTATTAATCGAAAATAATGCAAAGAGGTTTTTCAGAAAATCGTTCTTTTTTTTACCGACAAAAAACTTTGAACTCCGCGGGAAAAAAAGTTTTGTTTTTATTGACTAGATGATTCGCGTTCAGTTTTCTATGTGAACGAAAAAAACACATCTTTGTTTTGAATAATTAATTCAGTTTATGCTTTCTATTCTATCTAGCATTTTTTTTTTCTATCATTATAAATTTTTGGTATATGCCCAAAAAAACTTCATTTTTTGTGTTTTTAGTAAAAAAAAACAGATAGTTTTTGGGGAGGGGAGGGTTGTGCGGGGTCGAGTACTCCCATGCGCACGCCTCATCCCTAAATTTTAAAGGATGATGGGGGTGGCGAGCATAGCTGAGAAAGGGGGGGCAGGGTGGGGTCCACGGTCCACCCCCCCTAGCCTCGAAATTTTGGGACCCCCCTAGACGAAAATCTAGGGGGCCCCCCTCTCCCCAAATTTCCGAATTTTTTACCCCTGACCCCCTTCTAGATTTTGAAATCTGACCCCCCCCCCTCCCCCCTCGGGAAAATTTTAGGTAGCTGGTACCTTTTTTATACTAAATTTTCTTTCAAAAACGTGAATTTTCATATTCACATATTCATGCTTTTACACCCTTTTTATACATGAATATGGCTTTTTATTCAATAAAATGTAGTATTATCCTATAAAAAGAACAATTATTAAAGTTATTATGGTTTAAAACTGTTTTGCTTTGGACACCGGACCCCACATGACCCCCTCTAGATTTCAAAATTTCGCACCCGGGTCGACCCCCCCTAAAAAGCTAGGGGGGTCCGGACCTCTCTGGGACCCCCCTCCTAGAATTCAAAATTCGATTTACCCTGGGTAACCATCCCCCCTAGCTTCCCCGACCGTTCTCACCTATGGTGGCGAGTGGCGGTACTTTTCTATTTTTAGGGACTGAGAATATTCTCTCCCCGCCCTGCTCACCTCTGACTGATGCTACTGATGACTCACTTACAATATATTTTGAAAAAAAAATCTTAAAATTAAATAAATTGTGTAATTATTGTTGCATTATTATTGTGTAGGTGTTTAAATGTTTAGAAAATGGACTTATAATTCTGGCGGTCTGTCTTTATTAGCTGGGAGAATGATTCGATTAATGTAGGCAGCATATAGCCGCTATTTATGGAATTAAATAAAGCCAGGAGCTGAATAAATTGTTTATTCGAAGGTCGTCTGGTGAATTTCACGCTCTAGATTTAAAGAATTGAAGAAAGCTATCGGAAAAGTGGAAAGAAGCCGGTCTCTTATTCCTTATCCATTTAATAATTATATCCAAGGAAGGATAGATAATAATCGGTATTATGTAATTTAAAAAGACAACGAAAGCGATAACTGACTCCGCATTCCGAGGATATTTCAAACCACTCGGATATAGAGGCGCATAGGTGAGATGGCTGGTCTGGTATATAATTCAATCTAATAAATAAATAGTCACGCATTATTATAAACCATATTCATAATTTTCAAAATCAGATCAATATGTATGTTAAAGTTTTATTTAAAACCTCTTATGAATATATCTATAAATGAGCATGGATCGGCAAGCTAAGGGGGACTACCCCTACCCCGGATAAATGGTTCTTTGAAAGCTAGAAGGGGGGTCCGTATCCCCCCTTCTAGCTTTTTAGGAGGGTGGGGTCGACGCCAACCCGGGGTAGACTAGTTTGAAACCCAGAGGGCGTCCGGTTTCCAAACAAAGTCATATTAAATCATTTATTTAAATTTTTTAGCACTAATATAGAATAAATTTACCACACTAAAATAGGATTTTTTGTATAAAAAAGTACAAAAGTACTGTTTTTTACTACAAAACCGTGTGTGTGTGGGGGGGGGGCAGTAAATTTTGACCTAAATTAATACCCAAAATGTAGCTCGGCAAGGGGACTAAACGAATTACAAAAAAGCTAAAACTGATTCTTTTAAATCTGAACCATTATCTGTTGTTTTTTTCAGTTTTAATGTTATAAAGAAGGGACAAAGTAATCAAGAGATGTGCGCACTGCGAAGCGCAGCACGAGAAAATTTTAGAACTGGCTTGTCTTCACCCTTAAATTTTTACCTTGGCCGGCAGAAGTAGTGTTCCCTCATCGGTACCCTCTCCCCTTACGTTGATTTTATACTGACTCTTCTTGTTTGAGTTTGAGTTATTTGTTTTCAACACAATAATGGGCGTGGGTGACTATTTGTGTTTAATATATATATAAATACTAACCCTTCTCGCCTATGCGATTGGTGTTCAGAATATGCGTGCCGCTCCCGCCAACGAAGTTACTGTAGCCGTCGTCGTAAATAAGTCGGGAGATTTTCTAAGCCGCCACAAAAGCGAATCGGAACTACTTCTAATTACCACTGCTGGGGTTATTGGGGAAAAGCGGTCCCTGGGCGAATCGCCGGTGTTAGCGAAAAAAGCAGAAGAAGAAGCTGAAAACTCGACCGTCTTACCCGTCGCGTTGTCCAAAGAAGCCCGGAGCGGAAATAACTCGGCCGGGAGCGGACGGGAAATAACACGTCGATAGCAAAGCGCCGTTGGTCATTATGAGCGGGCGCCAGGCTTACCCCCCGTCGGGGTCGGTGATCCCCCAGGGGGTGGGTGCCCCGCCCCCGCCGGGACTGGACCCCAAGCGGGGCAAACTGATGTGCATCAAGGTCCGCATGCTGGACGACACAGTCGGCGTCTTTCACTTAGGGGTGAGTTATTCTTCCACTTAATTATTTTAAACTCATGTTTTTTTGTTGTTGGTTTTATTCGATTGTTGATGAAATGTTAGCGTAAATGGTTAGAGGAGTCCGATCCTCCAAAGCTCGTAGGCGGACAGTGGAGATAAGGATGGGTATCATACCAATACCAAAGAAATTAAATCTAAACGTAAATAAAAATAGGGGTAGGATCGGGGGGTGCTCTGTCCTGTCCTCGCCCTCTGCCTAGAAGTTCGAAGATTCTTACAAAAAATCTAGGAAATTTCCCACTCTTCTAATTTCTATATTTTTCCACTTACCTTGTTTGGACTCTAATTTTAGAATTTTATTTCTCTCGCCCGCTTGCAAG
>JASAMX010034665.1:0-29379 GCA_030248175.1 Microlaimidae sp. YZB2_3
TTAAAAAGCCAGGGGGTTGGGACCCCCCTGAACCCCCCTAAAAAATTTTGGCCTTCCACCTGGGGTGGGACCGTGGACCCCCCTAGAAACCGTGGACCCAACCAAAAACGTGGACCGGTGGGACCGTGGACCCAACCAAAAACATCTCTGAGGCCTAAGCAAAAGCCTAAAAAAACCTAAGCCTAAGGCAAAACCTAAGTCTAAACCTAAGCAAAAGCCTTAACCTAAGCGAAACCATACATGGGCACGAGGGGTGGGGAGGTTGGTTGGGGGGGTTAACCCCATACATGGGCATGGGGGAGGGGGGTTAGGGGGGTTACCCTCCCCCCCCAAATGCTGAGACAGGGGGTTTTACCCCCCCCCCCGCTCAGAAGTGGGGAGAGAAAAGCTTAACCCCCAATTTTGGAAAAATCAAGAAAATAAAATGACTTCTAACTGCCCCCAAACTTAAGTTTCGGAGGCAGTTAGAAGTCATTTTAAAGACATTTTTTTCTTCATTTTTCCAAAATTGGGGGGGGGGTTACTTTCCCCCCCCCCTCTCTTCTGAGGGAGGGTTAACCCCCCCCCTCAGAGTTTGTGGGAAGTTTACCCCCCCCCCCCTACACCCCCATAGGTGTTTTTGGGGGGACAGAGGGGTGCACCCCCCCCCCCCTAGAGCCAAAATTTTGGACCCCCCCCCTAGAAAAAATTCAGGGGGCCCCCCCTCTCCCCCAAAGCTCGAGAGCGGGCCGGCCTGACCCCCCCCCCCTAGCGAGGCTGATCCCCCTCCCCCCCCTCCCGACCAATTTGGAAGTATATTTTTTTATTTACTGTCCAAAACACGGTTTTTTAGTTAAAAACAGTGTTTAAATACACTTTTTAGGCCTAAATAGGCTGTTTTAATACATAAAATTCAATATTAGACCTAAAAACACTTAAATTATTGAGTTAAAAAAATTTTGCTAAAAAATTGGACCCCCCTGACCCCCCCTAAATTTGAAATCTCGCACCCGGGGTCGACCCCCCCCCCCCCTAAAAAGCCAGGGGGGTCCGGACCCCCCCCCCCTAAAAAATTTTGGCCTCCCACCCGGGGGTGGATCCCCCCTTAGCGGACCCGACCAAAAACACCTATGGTTGGCAGCCTACCGGATTTTGGGGGGGGGGGGGAGGGAGGGAGTTATACTCGACCCCCAAAGTTTTGGGGACGGGGTGTCTCAAAAATGGTATACCTCAAATACCCCATTTTTAGCGTTTTTAATACTGTGATGGGACCATACATGGGCAAGTTGGTCCGGAGAGGGGGGAGGTTAAACCCCAAATTAGGGGGGGGTTAAAATTCGAGAAACGCAAAATACCCATATCGTTTTTTTCTGGAGTGCATTTTACCCATATCGTTTTTTGATTTTGAAGGAAAAATAGGTAAAAAACGCTAATTTTAGGTCAAAAAGCCCTTTTTATTGCATTTTTGAGCTTTTTATTGCTCAAAACATTCATTTTGACCTCAAAATTTAAGTTTGGAGGCAGTCAGAAGTCATTTTAAAGACATTTTTTTTCTTCATTTTTCCGAAATTGGGGGGGTTAACGTTTTCGCCCCCCCCCCCCACTTCTGAGTGGGGGGGGTTAAACCCCCCTTCTCAGAATTTGGGGGGGGTTAACCCCCCCCCCCAAAACCCTATCCCGTGCCCATGTATGGTCCAGACCCCCTTGGCTTTTTAGGGGTGAGCGACAGCAACCCTGGGTGTGACATTTCAAATTCAGGGGGTCAGGGGGTCCGATTTTTTAGCAAAGTTTTTTTTAAAAAACTCTGCTAAAAATTGGACTCCCTGACCCCCCTGAAAATATTGATTTAATAAATCAATATTTTAAGTGTTTTTTGGTCTAATATTGAATATTATTATATACTAAAACAACCTATTTAGGTCTTAAAAGTGTAAACAAACACTGTTTTTAATTTAAAAAAAACGTGTTATTTGGCAGTAAATAAAAAATTATACTTCCAAATTCTTTGGGAGGGGGGTAAGCCTCGCAAAGGAGGGGGGGTCAGTTCGGACCGCTTTTGAGCTTCGGGGGGAGTTGGCCTTGGATTTTTTCTAGGGGGGGTCCAAAATTTTGGATCTAAGGGAGGGGGGTAGACCATAGATGAACACGGTCAAAAAGCCAGAGGGGTGGTGTTTACTCCGGGTAAATGACATTTCAAAATCTAGGAGGGGGTTCCTAGAGGGGGGGTCGAACCCATACATGGGCTAGTTGGTCCAGAGTGGGGGGGGTGAAACCCCAAATTATAGGGGGGAGGGTGGTTAAAATTCGAGAAACGCAAAATACCCATATCGTTTTCTTTTCTGGAGTGCATTTTACCCATGATCGTTTTTCGATTTTGAAGAGGAAGAATAAGTAAGAAAGCGCATAATTTTAGGTTAGAAAAGTCCCTTCCCACTCAGCATTTTGAGCTTTTTATTGCTTAAAACATTCATTTTGACCTCAAAACTTAAGTTTGGAGGCAGTTAGAAGTCATTTTAAAGACATTTTTTTTCTTCATTTTTCCAAAATTGGGGGGGGGGTTAAAAACTCCCCTCTTTTCTCCCCCCCCCCCACTTCTGAGTGGGGGGGGGGGTTAACCCCCACTTCTCAGAATTTGGGGGGGGGGTTAACCCCCCCCAACCCCCCCGTGCCCATGTATGGTCGAACCCCCCCTAGCTTTCTGGGGGGGTTGACCCAGGGTGGAAGATTTTGAAACCTAGAGGGGGTCAGGTGGGGTCCAATTTCTAAAGCAAAATACTTTTAAACCATTAAAGGTCCAATAATAGTTTTTTTATAAGATACTACTTTTTATTGAATAAAAAGCGATATTCAGGTATAAAAAGGGTGTAAAAACATGAATTTGGGTAAAAAATTTACGTTTTTGGAAGAAAATTTAGTATAAAAAAAGTACTTAAAATTTTCTTGAGAGGGGAGGGGGGGGTCAGATTTCAAAATCTAGCGGGGGGTCAGGGGTAAAAAATTCAAAAAATTGGGGGGAGGGGAGGGCCCCCCTGGATTTTTTCGAGGCTAGGAGGGCCCCGGAGGGGGTGGACCATACATGGGCACGGGGCGGGGGGGGTTGGGGGGGCATAACCCCCCCCCAAATTCTGAGAAGTGGGGTTTAACCCCCCCCCACTCAGAAGTGGGGGGGATAAAAAGCTAACCCCCCCCCCCCCCAATTTTGGAAAAATGAAGAAAAAAAATGTCTTTAAAATGACTTCTAACTGCCTCGAGAACTTAAGTTTTGAGGTCAAAATGAATGTTTTAAGCAATAAAAAGCTCAAAAATGCAATAAAAAGGGCTTTTTGACCTAAAATTAGTGTTTTTAACCTATTTTTCCTTCAAAATCGAAAAACGATATGGGTAAAATGCACTCCAGAAAAAAACGATATGGGTATTTTGCGTTTCTCGGATTTTAACCCCCCCCCCCTAATTTGGGGTTTAACTCCCCTCCTCCCAACTCCGGACCAACTTGCCCATGTATGGGGTGGACCCCACCCTGAGCCCCCTTGTTCATCTATGGGGTAGACTGGTGGACCCCTCTGCCCCCGCCTAAAAAAAAAACAAAACACCTATGGTCCACAGTCCATCTCAGCTTGATACAAAGAGTAAAATAAAGCTCTTTTATAAAATTTAAAATTTGTGCTTTCCTGCACCCCTAAATCTAAAATTTTGTTTAGAGTTAGATGGACCCTTTTCCTGGGTACTGCTATGCGCTTCTGCCCCCCGGATCATTTTGCTTCGCTTCTGCCCCCCCAGACCCCCCTGACAAGGGGCTCTGCCCCTTGACCCCGCTGGGGGGCTCTCGCCCCCCAGAACCCCATATCTGGAGGGCTTCCGCCCCCCAGACCCCCCTTCAGGGTTAGTTTTTACCCCCCAGACCGCCCCCCTGAAATGAAATCCTGGGCACGCCACTGCGCTTAACAAATTTTTTTTGTATAAAGTGCCTTCTTCAAAATAATATAAGTACCTGCCTTTTATGTTTATTATGGTAAAATATTCACTTCAGATACTGGATATTTGTTTTGTTTTTCCCGTTCTCACACCGCCAGCTGTGATTTTTTAATATTTTACTATTTTTGACCATCCAGGGTTTAAGTTTTATGCATTCGTGTACTTTTTCTAGATAAACTGAAAATGTCTGATTCAGAAAGAATTGAGTGTGACAAAAGTGTACACACAGATCTCAATGTAAATACAATGAAAGATCAGTTGTATTCCAAAATACCGCCGCATCCTGTGTTGGAAGCGAACACAAAAGAAGAGGCAGTCATCTCTGTTGTTCACAGCCCCGTTAAGTTTTTCGTTCACTTGTTGCGAGAGACGGATAGCTTTTCCCAGCTGATGTACTCCATGATTAACGGTGAGCTAATTTTCATAGCTGTGCTGCTTGGAAAAATTTTAGGAAGCTTCGTATATATTTTAGGGCGACCCTGATCTGAGATTGTGAATAAATGATGGTTGACTGACTCCATTATAGGTAAGAAAGAAGGTCCCGGCAGCTGGGGGGGGGGGGGGGTGGTTACCCGGGTTAAATCAAATTTTAAATTCTAGGAGTGGGGTACCATGGGGGTCCGGACGCCCCTTAGCTTTTTTAGGGGGTTCAACCCGGGGTGCAAAATTTTGAAATCTATAGGGGGGTCAGTTGAGGTCCGGTGTGTGTCCAAAGCAAAACAGTTTTAAACCATAATAACTTTAATAATTGTTTTTTTTTATTATATAATACTACATTTTATTTAATAAAAAGCTATATTCTGGTGTAAAAAGCGTGTAAAAACATGAATATGTGTTAAAAATTCACCTTTTTGGAAGAAAATTTAGTATAAAAAAGTACCTTAAATTTCCCTGAGGGGAGCGTCAGATTTAAAATTCTAGAGGGGATTAGGGGTAAAAAATTCCGAAAATTTTTATCTAGGGGAGGGGGTGTCCCAAAATTTCGAGACTGGAGGTGGGGGCTGGACCCCACTCTGCTCCCCCTTCTCACCTGTGGGGTGGGGGTACGGACGGACCCCTCCTTGGACGGACGAACCCCTGCTTGGACCCTTTTTTTCCTCCTGGCTTTCAAAGGGCCATTTAACCGGGGTAGCCACCACCCCCTAGCTTGTCGGTCCATGCTCATGTATGGCCACCAGTCAATTGGCTGCGCGTTTTTCCCCGCTTTTTTGGAGGGGGGGGGGAGGGAACCCTCATACTCCTCTTCCCTTTCCCACTAGCTTCCTGGGCCAAGCCCCTTCCTCTACCTATATTGAATTGTAGGTAAGTGAACAAAAAAAAACACCCGATTTTTTCAAAAAAGAACACCCCCATATCTTCTTAAATTCAACTGAAAACTCAAATTTAAACGTCTTAATGAAATCTACGCCAAAAATTAGCATGTCAAAGTTGTTTTTTTACCTATTTCAAGCCCAAAATTTGAAAAATATGACCTTTTGAAAATTTTTAATTTTTTTTGCAAACGAGTTCGCCTATGTTGTGTTCGGAATATCGGTATTTTTGACGCTTTAGAGCTATATGCATAAAAATTAACATCACAAACGATTAAGACTCGCTCTTTCACGTGGTAACTTTGGTTTTTAACCTAGTCGCACCAATTTTTTTATAATGTATAGGTTGTTTCTTTTTTTTTTTTGAAAAAACGCTGTGAACAATTTAATAAAAACTTCTAAAAATTTGTTTCAACTTCAAAAACATATAAAAACGGCATTTAAAATAAATTACTTTTCAAAAAAGGGCATTTTTGAAAAATTAAAAGTTTGACTGGTTTTCGGGGTTCCATGATTGATAAATAAGTATTCTAACGGGATTTAACCCCAATGAATCAATTGTAAGCTAGGCAGCTAACAAAATCTTTATTCCGACGTTTCGAAGCATCAATGTGCTTCTTTCTCAAGGCTCTAAAACATAAGCAAATGTAACTATAACCAAAAATATATAATATACCGAAAAATGTGCAACTCCTATATAAAAAAGTACAGAAAAGGTGGCCTTTATAATGAGCCTCTCCATTTAAATGACACTCTCCACTATAATGGCATAGTAGCCATTTTAATTCGGCGAGTTAAAATGGAGAGGAAGCTATTATAATAGCCATTTATTGACTTAATTTCACTTCATATATACTCACAAGTCTAATACTGTCCGGGCCGCACGAGTTTCCCCGTGTTGGTTTAATACTGTCCAACACGCAGAAACTCGTGCGGCCCGGACAGTATTTTTGGCCTATTTTTTTTGGCCAGGCCTATTTTTGGTGGTTTTAGAGCGTGAAAAATAGTATTGCTGTTGTATCCATTTTTTTTCAAATGTTTGTTGTAAATATGTAAGTTCTTCGTTAGGATCGTTTAAAATATTTCTTGTACGATGCGCTAGACATTTTGCGGTTGCTCTAAGCTGTTGTTTTGGTTGGTTGGACTTGGCGTGAATAAACCGATTTGAGTGTGTTGGTTTCCGATATATTTTAAAAGATAGTGATGTGGATGTGCTTGTTTTCCGTTTTTTCAAAAAAAAAAAAGAAACAACCTATACATTATAAAAAAATTGGTGCGACTAGGTTAAAAACCAAAGTTACCATGTGAAAGAGCGAGTCTTAATCGTTTGTGATGTTAAATTCTCTGCATATAGCTCTAAAGCGCTCAAAAATACCGATATTCCGAACACAACATAGGCGAACTCCTTTGCAAAAAAAATTAAAAATTTTCAAAAGGTCATATTTTTCAAATTTTGGGCTTGAAATAGGTAAAATAAAACAACTTTGACATGCTGAATTTTTGGCGTATATTTCATTAAGACGTTCAAATTTGAGTTTTCAGTTGAATTTGAGAAAGATATGGGGGTGGTTTTTTTTGTTGAAAAAATCGGGTGTTTTTTTTTGTTCACTTACCTACAATTCAATATAGGTAGAGGAAGGGGCTTGGCCCAGGAAGCTAGTGGGAAAGGGAAGAGGAGTATGAGGGTTCCCTCCCCCCCTCCAAAAAAGCGGGGAAAAACGCGCAGCCAATTGACTGGTGGCCATACATGAGCATGGACCGACAAGCTAGGGGGTGGTGGCTACCCCGGGTAAATGGCCCTTTGAAAGCCAGGAGGAAAAAAAGGGTCCAAGCAGGGGTTCGTCCGTCCAAGGAGGGGTCCGTCCGTACCCCCATAGGTGAGAAGGGGGAGCAGAGTGGGGTCCAGCCCCCACCTCCAGTCTCAAAATTTTGGGACACCCCCTCCCCTAGATAAAAATTTTCGGAATTTTTTACCCCTAATCCCCTCTAGAATTTTAAATCTGACGCTCCCCTCAGGGAAATTTAAGGTATTTTTTTATACTAAATTTTCTTCCAAAAAGGTGAATTTTTAACACATATTCATGTTTTTACACGCTTTTTACACCAGAATATAGCTTTTTATTAAATAAAATGTAGTATTATCTAATAAAAAAACAATTATTAAAGTTATTATGGTTTAAAACTGTTTTGCTTTGGACACGGTACTTGCTAACTCACCCCCCCCCTTTAAATTCTCAAAATTTTGCCCCCCGGGTTGAACCCCCTAAAAAAGCTAAGGGGCGTCCGGACCCCCCTGGTACCCCCCTCCTAGAATTTAAAATTTGATTTAACCCGGGTAACCACCCCCCCCCCCCAGCTGCCGGGAACTTCTTTCTTACCTATAATGGAGTCAGTCAACCATCATTTTTCACACGAAACGGTTTTCACGCCGCCAACCGAACCGGCCTCCTTTATATTATTATAGTTGAGTAGTTTTGCTTTTAGTACACGTATATTAGTTCTCAAAGTGTTTCCTTTCACATTTACACTTTTATATTTGCTTCCTCTTAGTTTTTCTATCTTTTTTCTGGAACAACTATTTCATTTTTGCAAGACTTTAATATGTATAATATTACTATGTTTAAATGATTATTTATATTTTTTTTGTATTTTGTGTTTTTAAAAATTTGGATAAAACATAAGCAAAAACTTAAATGTTATTAAAAGATTAAGTTTAATATTTTTATAGTTTGGCAATTGCAAAAGTTAGTTAATAAAAAACTTTAATATACCACTGCAGTTAATATCGTTTATTTTCACATAGCTTAAAATTTATTTTCGTTTATTTTCATATTTTTTAAAAATATGATATAAATAATTATAAATTTAGTTAATTAAAATATAAATAATTAAGCTAATATTTTTATTAACTAACGAAAGAGAACTCGAACCCGATTTATTTGTTGTTGCGTAAATTGGTTGGTATTATCTAATTTTGTGTAAACATTCTTTGCGTGTGAAATAGTTTGACGTTAGAAACGTCAACTATTTTTTGTTTTAAAACTTTTCACTTAAAAAAGTATCGCGCTATTGAAACAAACAAAAAATCCAGTGCTTCTATAACACGTAGATTTTGCCGCGTTTCAAAAGTCAAAAAAGCTTTTCCACAAACAAAAAGGCGTGAATAAAACAACTGTCCAAAAAACCAATTCCCACGCCAAACTGTTTCCTATTCATATATTGTTTTTCGTGCTTTTTTATTTGTTAGCCACTGTTTTTTACGAAGATTAATTATCCTCTAGACTCTGCCATTAGTCCGTGAACGACCTCACAAGTGAGGTGGTGCGGCATACTAGATCGTCCGTTAATTTTTAATTCAAAAATTCTTTGAAATCCGCTCTTGAGCTTTTGCATAAGCACAGTTAGTGACTATTTCAGGAAAATGAGCAGAGTATTTTGATTATTCTAATGTCGGCTCTGTTACTATTAACGGTAAACCTGAAATTTATATCATGCTCTTCTAAATCTAAGCTCTTACTTAACTGTCTTCCGTAAACAAAGCCTACTTTCGATGAACGTAATCAGTAATTTCCGATTTTTAAGCGAATTCAAATTTACTCCTTGTAAGAAGCAGTTCGGATTTAATGAAGCGCGTGACTTACAACAGCGCACAAAGCAAAGCTAAACGTTCGTGTAGTATGAATCCATTTGTGAAAGGAGTGGTAAGAGTTTTAATTTTTGCTCATTAGTTTTCGCTTTTTTTTCGTAATTTAGAATATGACCTTATATTTAAGTAGTCCACCAGAGTGAAATGTTTTATAACCTAACATGGTTTTGATTTATTTAAAACATGAATTTAAATAAATTTATCCTAGTGATGTTCTCTGAAGCTCCGAAGCAGGTCTTCGCTTTTAGAAGCTTCAAAGCACCCCGGAGCTGGCAAGCTCCGGAACTCTGCCCTATTTTTATACTAATTTCATGAATAATTAAAGAGTAATGGTAGAGATTATTTTGTCAAATTTTTTTGTAAACTTATTTTTTTCCAAAACTTATTTAAAACAATAAATTAGTCCTATACAGTTGAAGTAGTTTAAAATGTATTTAAAGCCTAAATAAGTTTCATTCAAATCGCTCATTTAAGGGGCGGAGCTCTGGAGCTCCAATAACTTAATTTTTTATGCTATATTCGGTTCAAAAGAGATTTTGTTGCGGGACAAATTCAGCAGATTAATAAAGACACATCGGCTCATAAGTATAAGGAAATTAGGCGTCACTCAGAAACTTCTAAACAACACAGAAAAAATAGTAAAAGGTAAAAAGTTTTTTCTCGTTTTAATTTGAATAATGTATTTTCAAAAAAAGTAGCTAGTTGGAATATTAATTTTAGGCTGCTGGGATATTAAACTAAATTATAATATAAGTTGGTTCATATTGTTTGGGTGCGTCTAAATTATGAATAAGTAATGTCAAAGGTGGAATCCACCTTTGGTAATGTACAATTAATACGTGATGTAATTCAGACATTTTAGTTCTGTGTTAAACAATTAGGTTTATTTGAGATCGAAAGGTTTCCATATATGGTCCCTCTTTTTTTTTAAAAAAATTAAAACTAATGTATGTTTGCGTATATGATTAACTACAATACCTGTATTGCTAATATTATACTCATCTTTACGAATACCTACCTAATTACCTTGATTTATTGAATAGAAATGTTACAATGCTGTCATCCTTAAACTTTTAAATAGCCGACAAATTATCTTTAACTATGATTAATATTTATTATCAGCATTATCAGTTGGGCTATTATAGTCATTAATAATGGATTTTGTATAAAACCCTTATTAAAGCCAGTTTCATACATCCTTCGTCTGGTTCTCACATATAAACTCAAATCAGTCGGTCAATTGTTTAGCTCGATTATAAATTCCCCGCCCTGTTTTAAGTTTACCGATTGGAGCGGAGCCTTTTCACTCTATTTTAAGACCGGTCTTATTGTGCCTACTTAAATAGGGATCAAACAGATGCACCCGAAAGAACGCCTTATGTAATAAACGACGACCGCCCAGCCGATTAAACTCTTCGCACGACCCTCCAGAATAACAGACGGGGGTAGTGAATTTTTTATGACACCTTAAATGCATAAATGAGGTTCTGTAAAAAGGGGCTGCCGATTTTTCTTTCAATATTTATATTTTTTACGAATTATAACCGTATAATATAACCCAGCGTAATAAAACTATGAGTTCGGTCTTTCACCACGAAATAAAACTTGTCGTAAAATACTAATTTTTCTCAACCAAATAATCAAACATTATCAATCATCAATCAATCAATTATTAAAAACTTTTTGTAATACTTGAAATTATATTGTAAAACTGCTGAAATGTCGGAAATTCATGAAAATTTATTTTACTATTTAAAACATAAAAAAAACACGAGCGAAAGTCAACTAAATAACAACGAATTTTTAATTTGCGGCTAGACACCGAATTTGAACCTACAATTTTGCTAAGCGGTGCCAGACACTAATGAGATCATTTGTTTGAAATAAAGTGTAATTTTTGATATTAAACAGGGATATTTTTGCTTCTTTCGTTTTCTGTTTTGTGAAACCAAAAAAACCTCCAATAGAGCTGACAGACTTATTTTACAAATTTAGTCAAATATAATGTAGAAATAGAGTACGACTTTTACTGAGACAAAATCAGTGAAGAATTGATCAGTTTTTTTCAAACCGCTTTTTTTCTCCCACTCGTCAAACTGATTATTTCACTCAATAAAATGTATTTTTCTTGCTAGTTCGTTTATGAATTTAGTAATTTGTTAATTTTTTGTTTGGTAATATTGCATTTTTTACATTTGTATTTTAAATAAAATTGATATCATAATTAAAATTTAGATTTTTTATGTGTTAAGGTTAAGCGCCATCATATTATTTTAAATGCTAGTTAAAAAAAACGCTGATAACTAAAAAAGTGAACACAAAAAAGTAAAAAAAAGTAAAAAGTTACGATATCTCACAAGTGGAAAGTTAGACTAAAACAAATTTCACAAGTGTTCACAAATACACAGTGATAAAAATTTCTTGTACAACCATTTATCAATTGGTGAGATATAATCACTGTTATGCAGTGCATTTTCTTCAGAAAAAATACCTCAACTTAAAAAAAATTTATATTCCACAGTTGTTTCACTTACGCCTCATTTGTTTTAATTACTAATTTATTACGCCTCATTTTGTTTCAGCTGGATCTTCCACCTCGTCTTATGAGGAGGAGGAGCTCACGAAAAACCACTTCCATGAGAAGATCCAAAAGCCAACCCATGCATTCTCCTAATGAAGAGGACGACCGCGAAAGTAAGTCATCATTATTATTATTATTTATTCTATATTATTATTTTTATAACCCTAAAATGGCGGTGATTTTTTGCCAAAATTTTTTATTTTTACTTCTCATTTTTAACGCTTTATAAAGGGCAAAGAACAATAATTTATTTATTTAACAGCAAAAAAATAAACACCCTAGAGAAATTGACTAAATAAGGTGACATATAACTCGTATCGTAGCTTGTACCAAGAACATTTTTTAACAAATCTTAAGTTTTCTTGGACTTATGCAATTGGCAAATTTTCAAGGTAGTCTACAAATAAATAAAGCCAGAAAACATAAATTGTGATTATTTGTGTTTTCTAGCTTTATTTTAACCACTAGTAAAAACGGTCTTCATGCGCTAAAAATTTTCAAACTATTAGTTCTTTTATTTATTTTTTTACTAATAACACTGATATTAATTTTTTAAGGAGAATTATTCTTAATGCTAATACTTGCGTGTTTACAACGTTTGCGCTTAGCTTAATTTTTTTTAGATTTTTTTAAAATGTTGTGTTTTTCAAAAAAAAAATTTTTTTAAAATGTTGTGTTTTTCAAAAAAAAAAACAGCATTGTGGTGGCTTCTCGTCGGACAAATTTTCTTGGACTGACAATTAGACCACAAATTCTTTGTCGATACGATATAGTGCAACAGGAACATTTTACCAAATTTTGCAATTTTTAACTTTTAATGAATTCTACAATTAATAATTTCTAATGTCACAACAAGTACTCTGTTTTTTTTTTTAATATAAACGATATAAAACTAAACATATTGGAATCTAATTTAAAAAAAACCAAAACAATTAATTTCAAAGCAATTTTTTCAGTTGCCGAGATTTATTACCACCACAGCCGCGGCAGCTAATTTTTCAAAATCTATTCTATTAATTTAAGTTCCCATTACCCGTTTAAATTATGACTTTGCTTAGAGCTTCCGTGAAACTAAAATGCTGCAAAAATAAAGCTGCAATCTGGCTGCCATAGAGGTTTGGTAAAAAACAGATTTTCTAAATTTTTCATAATTATTTTTTAAAAAACGCATATATTGTACATCTAAATTAGATTTTGATGCTATATTTAAGTGTATTTTTTATTTTTTTTGCAATATTTTATTGGAATTTATTGATTTTTGAGAATGGTTATTTGGAATGACATGATTGATGTATATGTAACTTAAAAGTTAGTGGAAAAAATGGAAACAAACCGGGTAAATCTCTATTAACACACAGTTACTTCTAAATTCAGAAAGATATTTCACATAAAAAACCCCATAATATGCTTAATGTTACCCACTAAACTCTTCTAATTTGTGATTGTTCCTTTTTAAAGCAAAAAAGTAGGCTGTAAATAAATTCGGTCGTGACTCATTGTTATTTCCCGTGTAAATATTTTGTACATGACAATTATTTGTTAATATTGTTATGTAGTATTTGGTTGCACATTTAGTGCTGAGTAACATCAGCATTATAACATAACATTATAACATAACATTACAGTAACATGTAACAGTATAAGCTACTGCTTATACATGTAACAAGTAACAGTTAGTTGAGTATTTTGCTTTATAGTAACATCGGCCTTGCGTATCTTGCTTTATGTGTGACGCCTCACGATTTTACATGTGCGTGTGGTTGAGTGGTGTTTAGATATGTGACTGTATACAATGTCCATAGGATTTTTTGCTCAAATTGTTTTAGGTATTTTTATGATTTAACTAATTCTTTAAATGGAAATAAAGTCGTTCCGGTGGGCTAACGTTTATTATAAAAATATCACAAGTGTGGTAGACGACAATTTATCACAAATTTTACATGTATACGGGAGTTATAAACAACAAGAAATATAAAATGAAATACGGCGAGTCGAATAAATATTTAAAAATATGTCGAAAGTGTCGGTGATTAAATTAAGTTGATATAAATAAAAATTAATTATAAATAATTCGGACGGTTTCGCTCGGATCTCCAACTCAAAGGAGACCTCGAACTTTAAGAATTAATCTCAAAGTCCGAGTCATCTTTTCTGGAATCACCTCTAAAGTCTCCCATTCTCATCTCAGAAAAATCACCCACTAATTGTCAAAACGACTTGAGAGATTCTCTCTCTCAAGTTGACCCAATTTAGTTTTACTAAAACTAGTACTTAATCCTTAGTTTGTAAGCGTCGCACCTCATAGACAGATTTTTTTATCCCCTCGGCAACTTGTAGCAGAAAATATTATTACTGTAAGATAACCTATTAAAAAACTAACCCATTTCGTTGAAAATTAACAAGAAAAAACCGGCTAAATGTTGTTTTAAGCTTTCGAAACAAAGAAAACCTCAGGTATTTGGCATTGGTTAAAAAACTGGTAACGTTGAAGTTTAAGTCAACAAAAATTTTAGAGCGGTGTGACATCGCGCGTTTTTTATAGTTCTTTTAAATTTTAATTTTTTTCACTTATAATTTTTAGCAGTTATAGCGATATAAGTTAACAGAATTTTAATTACAAATACAGTCATTGCTTTGTTGTTTTTACATTGTTATTGTTATTTAATTGACATGTGGCCACATCTTTAAAACATTCGATATATCAACACTGTTGCTAGTATAGGATGAAACATTAGTACTGCGTAAATTTTTTTTGGAATTGAATATTCGTAGAGCATAAATACCGACACTTCACATAATTTGTTTTTACATTATTTATTAATTTTTAGAGCTAGAAAAAATTTTGGCTACGCGGGCTACAGCGGAATCCGGCGTTTACTCTACAAGCGGTGAAGATCCCAATACTTCCGATGAAAACATTGGTAAGTAAACCTGGTACATGTATTTTGCTTTAAAAAAATATTTATTTTGTCTGCTAAATATCGAGTTCAAACTAATTTTTGAACGAAGTATAATCGTAAATAATACACGGAAATAAAGAAACCTAAATTTATACTAGCAGTAAACTTTGACCTTCAAAAAATTTGTCATTGTGTTTTCAGTGATTCAAAAACATATATCGGAATTTGCCATTTAAATGTCAGTTTCCTCCAACTTAGGCTACAAAATCAAACTTTTCACTTGCTGAAGTTTACAAATTTATTTAATAATTTAACAAGAATTTAGATTCTTCTATGTTTTTATTTTAAAAATTTCTTTCAAAAATATAATTTTCATAATTTCTATAATGTATAGAATGACATTATTAAAGTAACGTGCGTATGACTTGGCTTTTTTATTAAATTTACTTCAATATATGCTTGTGAAAAAATTAATAAGCCTACATAATAGATGAAAGATAACTGAAAAATTATACTAATCATGAAGTAGCAAAAATAACTATAATTTATAGATGTTCAACTAAGCCATTATTCTACCAATGACAAATCAGTTTGAAATAAACATAACGTAGTTAGTAAATAATTTGCTAATGCTTATTTTACCCAGTGAAAATTGTCAATATTTTCATTAATTTTGCGTGAATTTAATTGGGCTTTGTT
Source organism: Microlaimidae sp. YZB2_3 (assembly GCA_030248175.1). Classification (NCBI taxonomy): domain Eukaryota; kingdom Metazoa; phylum Nematoda; class Chromadorea; order Desmodorida; family Microlaimidae; species Microlaimidae sp. YZB2_3. The sequence goes on from JASAMX010034665.1 coordinate 15,088, forward strand.
CTATTTTCCGAAATAAAGTAATAAACGTTTTCAAAAAATTTTTAGTTAAAAAATTTAAACTTTAAAAAACTTTGTAAGAACTTAAAACTTTTAATTTTAAAATGCGCAGACTTTTTTGGTTTTATCATTAACCCTTTTGCCAAAATTTAATTATAAATATTTATATTTTTTTAGAATTATAAACAAAATAAGAAAAGCTTTTAAAATTAAACGCTTCAAAAATTTTAAAATTTAAAATTTCAGGTCAAGGCAGTCCGAGGGAGAGTTCCGGGACTTCCGGGAGCAATCAACCGCAGTCCTATCGCACCTCGGTGTATTCCACCGGAAGCTCGGTGACAACCAGCAGCATCGGCTCCGGAGAAGGTCACGAAGTGAGTATTTTTCTAACTGAACCATTTTCCACAAACAATTTTCTTAAAACCGATCGAAACTTAACCAACGAATAATTTTACTAAAAGATTGTTAATAGAAAATGCAACCCCGCTATAGCTCATTCACACAATCCGCTCTCTACCCGCATTCCAGGTAGGGCGTAGAGAGGGTAAAGAAGTGAGTTTTTTTCTAAAAATCATTTTTGGCCGTAACATTTTTTGTAAAAATTAAAAAATTTATTTAAATGCAGCGAATCACAGTGTAAGAAACTATACAGACGTTAATGAATTGAGCATGTTTCTAAATAAATTCTTTTTTTTTTAATAAACCAATTTTATTTATTGAAAGAATTATGTTTTTTACATAAAAAAATTTTTCGGCCAAATCTTCTATTTAATCTATTTTTTTAAAGTCACGTTCAAATTCAGAAACCACGATGTCATTAATAAATGGGAAAAGTTAATTTTAAATCCTTATTAACTACTTGGAAATTTTATTAGTTAAATTTATACGAACCGTGCACTGGTGGACCTCGTGGTGTTTCAGGCCAATCGCTCTAATGATGAATACAGCTGAAGTATATAACTTTTTTTTACCTTTTCCAAATTTAAATTTTTCCCAAAACCGACTTTATAACTTTGCGCAAACAGTTATCGAATTTTTAAATCGTTTTTTGTTCAGAACAATAGTCTGGATGAGGACAACGTAAAAGTGGCGGAAGCGCTATGGGATCACGTGACCATGCAGCCCGACGAATTAGAATTCACTGTCGGTGACGTCATCACTGTCTACGACGGGTCCCCGTACCAGGAGGCGTGGTTCGGAACCTGCGGGGAAAGGTCCGGTTGGTTTCCGGCCTCCCACGTTCGAGTAAGCTTTTAAATATTTAAATTAAAGTATATTAAACATTTGAAGTATAATAGCTCCGCTCAATTCAGTGAATGTAAAGAGAGTAGATGTTTATTACAGTTCGAAAGGTGCACTATACTGTTTTAGAAATATAATGTTTTTATATACTATTTTTATAATGTTTTTATATACCTACATGTAAAACGAAAATATGGGCGGTAACAACGATGTATTTATACTTTGCTATCTAACCAAAATAAATTTGTCGATCTATAGGGAAGCTCAATTTTTGTTCCAAGACTTTTTAACTTATATCCATTTAACCAAACCGAACCACAATATTAAATATGATTATTCATATATTACAATAATAGGATCATTTATTTCATTCGATTTGATTCATTGAATGTTATCGTATCGACTTATCGCTTTAGCTTCTGGCCAATCAGGAGTTGGACGAAGATTCGGTGGGCAGTAATGAAAATTCAGAGGAAAATCTTCGAACTCTGGAGCGACTTAAGCATCTGCGAAGAAGCGTGCTGCAAGAATTGATAACTACAGAGAGGGATTACTACACTCTGTTGAAAAACATTGTGGAAGTAAGCAAAAATCTTTCATTAAATTTTACTGTACACTATAAAAAAATTAAAACCACTCACTCGTAACACTTTACTGCGTTATACTTGCGTACTGCCACTTATTACGTTTTTATTCTATGTATTTACAGGGATTCTTGCATCAAGCCAAGCGGCGGCCCCAACTCTTCCCAGAAGAGTCTTTGTTAGTGATATTCGCAAATTTGGAGGAAATTTTCGGGCTTCATTGCAAATTCCTGGCGGACCTCGAGAGGGCCATAGACATCAATGACCTGGACAACAGCTGCGTCGGCCCCTGTTTTTTAAAATATGTATGACTTAGTTTTGTAAAAACTGATATCTATGGATAATTATTAACACAATAACCAAAATTGAAAGTTAAATGTACATAGTTATTCTTCGTCTTATAGTAGAAAACCAATACAAACCGAGAAACCGAGAAAACCATTAAGTAAAACGTAACATAAATAAAAAATGATGTTTTTATTATTTTGGAAACTAAAATAAAAATACTTTAAAGAGTACAAAAATTTACAACACAACATATTTCAAAACATTGTAATGTATAAAATTCATTAACAAAAAAATCCAACAAAACAAATATAGCGTGGATTTTTTTTTAGCAAAGAACGTTCGAAATTTACTCTGACTACTGCAATAATCACCTGTTGTCTTGCACAGAATTGGCCAAATTATATCGGCAACAGCAACATCGCCAATTTTTCGAGGTAATCGTATTAAATTACCGTTTTTATTGGATAGATATATATTGTGTGTATATTGTGCGTTGAACGATAAAAAAAACGTTAGGTTAGTTACCTGAGCATACCTAAATTTGCAGACGAACAAAATGAAACGAACTAAAACTGCCATACTTTAACGCAAAAATAAAAAAAAATTACCATGTTTTTTAGCTATTTGTGTAAAATTTAGTTTTATGTGTGCGTTTTTATATTTTCACAATGACGTTGGATGTGGAGCTTTTTTCTTTCCTTAATGGTTAAGCTTTCGGATTTATTATTCTCAGTGTTCTAGCAGTTTGTTCAAAATCGCTTGTTTAAAGGGTGGAGCTTCGGAAATCCTATATATAATAAATAGCTAGAGCTCCAGAGCATTACTAGTAGCAAGAATATATAACACAAAAGAATGTCCGACTGTACGCTAAATTTTTGACCAAAAGTTTGCGAAAAAAGTCGCACTTTCAAATTAGTGTGCGACTTTTCTCGCAAAAATCCGCCATTTTCTGCTAGTTTTCTGCTAGTTTTCCCGTGCTGCGATTTTTAACACAGTCTTGGTTTTCTCGCAGTAGGGACTGCGACTGCTTTCGCACTCTATACTGCTTTATTCGCACTGCCATTATTTTCGCACTGCGAGTCTGCCTGCACAACAAAAAAAAACAAAGCGGAGCAAAAATTTTTTGTTTAAATGAATAAAAGTCGTTTTTTTTACCTTAAGATGTTAAAACTTTTAAGTTTTAATGAAATAAACTAACTTTCCAACATTTTAAAATTTAGTAAAACAAGTTTCGAAGTGTTTTACTCCATTGAAAATGACTACCAGCGTCTGTATTTTTTTGTTGCGCAGCCAGACTTGCAGTGCGAAAATAATCGTAGTGCGAATAAAGTAGCATAGAGTGCAAAAGGAGTCGCAGTCCCCACTGCGAAAAAAACTAACGCTGTGTTGAAAATCGCAGCACGGGAAAACTAGCACAAAATGGCTGATTTTTGCGGAGAAAGTCGCACACGAATTTAAAAGTGCGACTTTTATTGCAAAATTTTGATCAAAAATTTAGTGTACAGTCGGACATTCTCTTGTGTTATATATTCTTGCTAGTAGTGAAGTGACATTATTATAATAGATATCTGTAGTTTGCAATTTTCAGGCTTGTCGGCTGCTGCGAGGGATGCCGGAATTGACTCTGGACGCCTTTTTATTAACCCCGGTGCAGCGCATCTGCAAGTACCCCTTGCAGTTGGCGGAACTAGTCAAATCCACACCTGCCAACCATCCCGACCACCAGCCTAGTCGTGAGGCTTTGGAGGCTATGCGAAGGGTCGCTAGTAAGTTGATTTGTTTGGCTTTAAGTGGAATATGCAAGACCGAACAAGCAGCACTAATAGCGTAACCAACTACTGCGCAAAACAACACTATTAATATTGTATCTCCGTTTTTGCGTAGTGTCTTTGACGGAACTCTATCTTGCTAGCTTTTGTACGTCACACGCATGTTCCTTCACTTAGTCGAAATTTTTCGTTTTTTGTACAAAAAAACTTTAATTTTTTCGCTAAAAACACGAAGAGAAGGAAAGAAAAGTTAGGCAAACTTCACAAAATCATTGCCGTCGTTTGGTGTTTTTAACGAAAAATTTGCCTGTTTTTTGAACAGGAAACGCAATATTTTGAGAAATATTGCACCAATATTAACAATCAAGGTACCAAATTAAAGCAAAAAATATCCGCATTCTTTAAGTGTATAATTTGTAACGTAAATCGTTATACCCATTTAGCAATCTGTCACGTACAGAATTGTCGAAAAACGCCATATTTGGGGGTCATAACTCCTGAACCAGTGGGGATATTTTGTTGAAAAAATTTTTGTGGGTTATTGGGGGCACAAGTAATGTTTTCACAAAAAATTATCAATATCAAAGACAAAAGATTTGACTCCGCACCGCACCTTTAAAGCAATTTATTAAAACACTTGTAAGGTAGTGCATTTAATTTCGGCACTTTTTTGTTTTTCCAAAGTAACTTTTCACTGTATGGCCCGATTTTCATGTTTGATAGCTCATTTTAAAGCTTTTACGATACTGCGTTGCGTCATAAAAGTTTCACTGTACGAAAATTTTTTTTTTACTTAATTAAATTAGTTTTTAAAAAAATGAAAAATTGCCAAAATTAAATGTATGCATTTAATTTCGGCACTTTACAAACAATCGATTGTTTCTCAGTCAAAAAATCATTATTTGCAAAAATTTAAAAGTCTATCATTATCTCCAGACAGTTTTCTTTAATTTAAGCTTCTAGTTGTTGTTCAACGTGTAACTGGCCAAAAGTTACAGCTAAAATGCCAAATGGTATTAAAATGAGCAAATTTTGGAAAAAAAGTGCATTTAATTTTGGAACTTTTTAAAAGGACCCCCTTAATACAGTTTAAGTGCAGTGCTATGACCCCTACACATTTCAACGTTGTCTTTTAACTATTTACAACTAGAATTTAATACCCGACCACTTAATTCAACCCGTTTTTACGTTAGCAATATGTGTGCCGAAATTACACTATTTTATTTTATAACGATTGCTCACCACAGACGCAACGTAGAGCCACTGGGACTAAAAATTCGGAAAATAGGCTAAATTTTATCAGGACAGTTTACTTTTTAAACCAATTTATTGCATAATTATGAAATGCCCTTGTTCTAAAAACGAGTAACAATTTTATTTTTTGTAAATCACACAATTTCACATAAAAATATCATAACATAACAAAATAAAAAGCTCACAACAGTCATCTACATATAATTAGCTCTAATTTGAGCTATCAAACGTCGTATTCCGTCCAGAATTACCAAAGATATTGTCCAAAATCAAAAATGCCCAATTTGGAAAAGTGCCGAAATTAAATGCACTACCCTATGGTCGTTTTGGAACTTGTGTAAGTCGTTAGACGATGTGGTTAGAGTTTTTGTTTTTATTTTTCCGATTTTTATATTGAGTTGATTATTGATTTAGGAGTTATAAATGACAGAAAACGGCGATTGGAGCTCCTTCAAAAAATTGCAGCTTGGCAACGCTCAATAGAAGGTTGGCAAGTAAGTCTTTGAAGTTTATCTGAACAAATTTATTATGCAGTTAAGTGAAGTAATAGCATAATAATAATAACTGTCGTCATGAAATTATTTAAAATGGAATAGTTTGCCAAAAGTAAATAATTTGTGTTAAAAGGTCTGTTACTGCGGTATCAAGCAGAAGTCACTGTAGAATCCAGGACCATATATATGGGATTTTCAAAAAGATCACTGTTTTTCTTCAAGTCAGGGAACAGAAAACCAAGAAAATTTAAAATTTTCGGTTTATATAAAGTTTTAGAATTCTGAAACTCCTAGACAAATCCAAGAAAAAAAAAAAAAAATTGCCAAAAATTTTATATATATTTGTAAATATTTTTAATTTTAAATATAAATCTTACTGGAAATAATCACAAACCGGGACTCTGAAACTGCTCCACATATTGTGATAGTTTGTTCGCACTTAAACGAACTACTTTTTTTTAATAAGAAAAGCAAGGCACTGGCACTCTATAAGCAAAATGTATGAATGCCCAAACTTTTTGTTTTCTAGTAGTTTTGCCATTTCTCACAAATCCACTTTAAAAGACCGGTTGTAATTGGATTTTAAAACTTAAGCCGCTAAATACCATAGTAAATAAATACTTTATCAAAGTATCCAGCTTTGGTTATATTTTATTCAGAATTGATTTCGAGCTACCTGAAAACTACTTTGCCAGGAAATTTCACAATTCTTTTACTGTAGAACAAAAATTTATTTAAGAGCGGCGTTTCGTCTTAACTCCCATAAATCTCCTGTGACATTTAACCCTTTACGATTTTTATCGAGAAATAAAATCCGTGTTACAGCTCAGTTTAATGGGTGACCGAAAGTCGAATTTTTAAACGAGTTTAACGTTAAGCTATAGCTACACTGGAGCACCCTCTCTATTGCGTTATAAATGCATTTTTTAAACTTAAAAATCACAAAGGATTAATAGTAGGACATAATATCTTGCACAAGAGCTAAATTCAAAACTTTTCTGTCGCTTTCCCAGCGCCGAAATCGATCCATCACCTTAACCATCGCGCGCGCTGTGCCACAGCGCTATATGGTTCCGCATGCATTTATATATAAAACGTGTATTTATAGGGCTCGGAACTAATCGAGGAGAGCTGCTTGTTGATTCACTCCGGGGAACTGACGTGTCGCTGTATAAGCGGTGGCACCGTCCAATGGACGAAGGACCTCGTCTCATTCCTGTTCGACAACACCATGGTACTGTGTAAAAAAGTAAGAACTTTGATTTATTGCACTTTCAAGATAAAAAAAAATAATCTTTAATTTTTTTACGTGATTTCGGAACTGCATTCAGGGAATTTGTAGCCGTCAGAAAATATTAGGACACTTGGAATCCTAATTAAATAATTCTTTCGGGTTTAGTTTTACCAAATGACCACCGTTGACCGAATTGACTTCATCAAATTTTTAATTTAATGGCTTATTAGAAGAGTGCGTAAAAATTAAAAATTTTTCTATACAATTTTAGATACTAATGTAATGAGACCAAAATAATGTTATTATTAAATCTAATATTTTAAAATTTATTTTTAGGATATTCTAAAAAGAAACTGTTTAATATTCAAAGACCGAATCAGTCTTCAAGGCGGAAAGTGGTCATCTATTCCAGATGGAAAAGGTAATTTATTTTCATTCTATAACAAAAATAAAACAAACATAATTAATATGATCTTAGTGTTGTCTAAACAAAAAAAAACACCAGCTATAGATCAATTTTTTTGACAAAAGCGTTTTTAATCAAATCCTACCCATTTTTTCCCATTTTTAGATACTCAGTTTAATATGACTGTGAAAAACGCCTGGAAGTTGAGTTTCGAAGGGACGGACCGGGCCTACCTGTTCATGACCAGGGGTAAGCAGTTGAAAACCCACTGGGAACAGGCGTGCAAAGACCAGGAGACCCATCAGCGCAGCTCCAGTCTGGACCCGCCGTCAGAGCAGGACAAGAGGATCGCTCTTTCCGGATTCAAATCCGCCGCTAATAACGGTAACGCATAATAAATAATTTGCATAAACAGTAAATTTGCAATAAAAAATAATGGATTTGCATATGGCGTTGTTTAATTTGTACAAGCAAGGGTTCAAAACAGCTAGTCGGTCGTTTGGTGTGATGATTAGTGGTTACTTTGGTTTAACGCGACTATATAGTTTTACCCAACAGCGTTTTCATAAGCCTATGCCTACGTTTTTCTAAGCCTAAGAAAAACCTAAAAAACAACCTACACTTTTGCAGCGCAATTATTTCATAAAGGTGAAAAAATTTTTTTTGGTTAAGTGGAAAAAAATTAAAATAAAAAAAACCCCAAAAAATAGCTTCACCCAATGGAAACATAGAACATAGTTACGGAATTCGATAGTTCGAAAATAAGAAAAATTATCTATTTCATACCAAAACGATTTCGCGGCTCCACCCAAAGCTGCTACTAAATCGCGGGAAAAAAAAAAAAACTCGCGCGCGAACACACAGACGACCAGCGGGGCGAAAGTAGCCCCCAAAAAAAAAAAAAAAAAAACAAGCGGCACACACAAAAGAAAAAAAAGCAAAACGGAAAAAGACGAAAGAAAAGAAAAAAAAGCAAACCAACCCCAACCAAGCCCACCCCCACAAACGGAAAAAAAAGAAAAAAAAGAAACAAAAAAGAACCAACCAAACAAACGCCAAAAACGGAACAAAGCATAATTGCAGAAAAAATGAACACAATAAAAATATCCAGTCAATTATGTGAGCATATCGACTAGATCAGTCGATTAGATTCTTATCGTTAACTGTAGCCCGGGTGACTTTCAGTGCGCGGTTCTGTGCGAAAGACTGATTTTATACCCGCAGTGAACAGTTTACACACCCAAATTCCACTTTCTTGAATAATTTCACTATTAGTTTCAAATTAAAATTCAAATGTATTAATTTAGAAGTACCACTTGTATAATCTAAAATGAGCCATCCAGTTGTGGTATTATTACACGAACTTTACTAACATCGTCGAAACAAGTGGTCTTTTTTTAGGTTCAAGGAAAATCCAACCGTCCCTGACCACCACCAATTTACAGCTTTCGGAACCGAAAACTGGAGGACCCGGAAAAATTTCCAAAAACGTCAGCAACGGAAGTATAAAAACTGGAAAATCGTGATTTTTAAAAACATAAATCGTTTTTAAAAAAATATTTAATTTATATTTTTGTGTGAATTTAGCTTACATCAATTTAACTGGTTCAACTACTTTACATTAATTTTTTTTGTTTTTCTCAAATAAAACCTGTTTTTGATTTACAGCGCATAATGTTAGAAGTGAAAAATGTTTTAATGATATACTAATTTCGCGATCACGATGTTGATGAAAAAATCATAATGGAGGGTATTTTGGCAAACTAGCGATATTATTATGAAATATTAATGTTTTTTTTTTGAAGATCTGACCTATTTTTATTTCAATTTTCTCTATAATTAAGTATTTTTTTCATATTATTTTTAAAATTACATTTTAATAGGTCAAGTAGGTCGACCATACGTTATTAATCCTCTACTACAAATTAACAAGCTATTTAGTAGGGATGGGCAGTTTCGGTTCCGAGTTCCGGGCAAGATTTGGAATTCCGGTTTCAGTTCCTATTCCGGATTTTTGGAAAATGTCAATTCCGGTTCTGGTTCCGGTTTTCCGGGAATTTCGTCGTATGATCGGCAGTTCCGGTTCCGGGTTCCGGATCTTCCGGGCAAAATTTGGAATTCCGGTTCCGGTTACTCTTTCGGATTTTTGGAAAATCTCAATTCCAGTTTTAGTTCCGGTTCCGATGTTTGTGGGTTCCGCCCATTACTACTATTTAGGTTCTATTATTGATCATCCTTCTTAGCTGAAGTCCACTCTCTGCGATAGATTGTGGATTTTGCGAGTTATTTTGGATTTTGCGAGTAATTAAAAACTACTACAGTAATCTTAAATGTATTACAAAGTCAATATGCTGACCTTACGCACATTGATTGTCAAAAAATAACGTGAATCATCGTTACGAACGCACTTTCTAGGAATAAAGAATTTTAAGACTTTCGACTGTCTTTTGATATTCAGGTTAACAAAAACGCTAATAAAGCTCAACATTATTTTTACGCATTTTAAATAATATTTATGTTGCAGTTATTTTTTGGAAATCAAGAAATTACGCTTCTATTTTTTTGATGAATTATAGTACAAAAACTAATCTTTTTTTTATACTCGCATTTATAAAAGTGTGTATTTGTATGGCATGTTATATTGTACATATTTGTATATAATAAAGAATATATTTATGACTGTAGTTTCTTTAACGTAAAAAAACTGCTTGGAAACCAATCCACACAATATCCACACTTTAGTCATCCTTAATTTTTGCTGTGTCTAATTTAGACACACCCACACGGCTTTTATTAGAACAAATATTTTCACTCACGCAGCATCAGCAATTTTTAGGAAATTCAATGCGTCACTGCAAATTATAATTTATAAATTAAAAGTGAGGTCTTTCCTGATAGTTTTCACTGCAAAGTGTTTAGTAGTAAACCAATTACAGTATACAGCAAAAATTACCTTTTTACTTACATAAAAACTATTTGTGAATTATTTTAGTTATAGAGTATTATAATAGTTTAGAATCTTCAAATGACAGAAAATTCAACAAATTGACAAAAAGCAGGAAAAAAAAAATGGTGTTTTTGCTTTTGATCTATGTGAATGAAATCTAAAAATTATAAGAAAGTTATCAAAATTGAAAATAAAAATTTGGTTTCATCAGGGTTTGACCTTCTCACTTCTGTTACAGTGACTGCGCCTTGATGAATTGCGCCACGACACCAACGAAAAATCAATTTCAAACGAAGATATATTAACAAATAATCTATATTCAATCGATTCTAATTGGTTGATAGAATAGAGTGACGTCAGATTCTCGTGATTTGAGTGGTTATTTAAGGGGGTCATTTTTTAGTTCAACAAACAAATGTTGCAGCCACGTTGAGTTTATCTTTAGTTAACAAGCGTTTAGTTTAGCGACCAGTCCCGGATAAGATAAATTTTGTTCTTTTTAAAAAGGCAAGGCAATCCAATTCATTTTCTTCTGGTAATTACCAAAAGATGTGTTTGCTATACTGTTGTATGCAACATACCATTTGCAAACAATGTTTAATCTAATACTATCAAAATACTATATAAAATGTGGCACTAAAACAAAAAATAAACAACAGACAGTTTAGCTGTGCAGACCAGTAATTTGCTCTGGAGTTCAGCTCCATTTTCGTAGGTCCGGAGCAACACCCCCTCGTGAGCTTAGCCTCAGTTTGGTAATAATTTTATGAATTAAACACTAATGCCATAAAAACTTTTGGCAAATTTTTTTTGTAAACTAAATTTTTTTGAATACTTTTTAAAACAATAAAAATAGTCCTAAAATGGAATGGAACAACTTAAAAAATACTTGAAGCTTAAAAAAAACTTTTAATCACTCATTTATAGGTCAGAGCTCTGGAGCTCCCTTAGCTTTAAATTGCCGGACCTCTGGAGCATGATATTGGAAAGAGCATCACTAAAAGTAAACCCAACGTGGCTGCAACAGTTGTTCGTTGGATTAGAAAATGCCCCGCATTAAGTAAACACTCAAATCGCGAGAATCTTATGTCAGTTTATCAACGAATTAGATTCGATTTAATACAGAGTTTTTGTTTATATATGTGTTTTTAAACTTGACGCATCGATGGTGCCGTGGCGCAATCAGTTAAAGCGTAGTCGCTTTGACAGAAATGAGGAGGTCGAAGCCTCTTATAGGCAAATCAAATCTAGCTGACGCCGAAAATTGCAGTATTGAATCGACTATTTAACAACAAAGCCATTCAAAATTTTTAACGAAATCGGTTTAATAACACAGATCAAAACCAGTATTTTAATAATTATTTATCAATTTACTTAATTAAAAACCCAAATGCAAATTTTTAAAGGGCTAAAGATGGTTAATTCTTGTATATTTTGTAAAAAGGTGGAATTAAAAAACAATTCTGCGTTCTTATTTGTTTTTTTTAAAAAAAACGTCATTACCGCACAATTTTAATTGGTCCCCTCATGTCTGCATTCTAATTTTTAGCGTCAGCCAGATATAATTCAACCATAGTACCATAGTTTTGTTTTCCTGTTAATAATTTTTTTAAATTTTTTATAATTTTATAATTTTATTACATAAATTAAAAACAAAAACATCATTTCTTTCCTGCTTTTTGCCAATTCGTCGAATTTTTTGTCAGTTGGATATTCTAAAATATATTTTTATGTAAACCGTAATTTTTGCTATGTTCTACAATTTAATTGAAACATTTGCTATAAACAAGTATCAAAGATATTTTTATGTTAACAAATTTTGCAAGAAAACACTTTGAAATTAAAAAAAAACTTTATTTTTCCTAGGCCTAAGTAAAACCTAAAAATCAAAATAAAAGCTTTGAAAAAGCTTAAAAGCTTTCGAAATGTCGAATGTAGTGCTTGAAGAAAAAATATATTTATTTCGGAAAATATTACGCAGAAAATGTTATTTCTGGACGCTAAAAAATTTTTAAATTTATTGTTGCAAGGTCCTAAATAATTTTTTTAATTCAAAATCTGACTAATTTTTATTTATTGCACGAAAAATGCATGATTGAATCAACAGTAAAAAAAATTGGTATCATGTTAACAACTACGGTAAGTTACAGTGGATTTTAAACCGAGTCGGAGTCGGTGGAATTAAGTGTTTGCCCCAATTTAAAGCTAGCCCGTGGACTTCGATATAAGAAGGACTGATCACTCTAAAATCGCCCCTGTCCCACTGGAGTGGTAACAGCTTTCTCTATGAAAACAAAAGTTCTTTTGCCCTACTGTACTTTGTGTCGTTTAACACACAAAACTGGGGCTCTAAGGGGTTTTTTAGATAGCTGATTTCGAATATGAACTCCGTTTTTTGATTTAACCCCCCAAAACACCTTAAATGCGGATGCACCTCATTTTTTCATTTTTACTTTACCCCTAAATTGAACAAATTTCAGCTTTCATTTGTATGAAGAAAAGATTCATCTAAAGACAAAGGGAGTTAAGGGGTAATACTGCCGAAAATCCTACACCTGCAGACACCCATAGGTGAGCATATAGGGCCTAGCCTTATGGATAATAAAGTGGCGGTACATCCTCCATTTAGGACCTCCTCCCAAGAAAAAATATTTAGCCCTCCTGTCCCCCTTCCCCCAAATTTTTTTTATTTTGACACCTCCTCTGGAATTCCAAATCGACCCCTCCCCGCCGCCGACCTAAGTACCTATATGCAATGCATCCAGTGCAGCACTTGCAGTGCTTATTTAAAAAAATAAATAAAACAAGTCAAGTTAACAGTAAGTACAAAAGTTTATCAGGGTTTCATATACTTTGTACGAAAAAAGGTGGTTGTTCTTGAAAAATCTTGCAACAAAAATGTCCAATAGTTACATTATTTGATATTTTTGAGGTTTTTTTTTTTGTTAAAAACAAATTTCCTTTGTGGAACTTCTCCAAACGGCTGGTTCCTTCTTGTAGAAAATAAGAAGAACTTATTTTACTACAAAAAAGTGTATGCTTCTGCTCGTCTCAGAAAAGACATTTCTGAAACCACGTCATCAGCACCATACTCACCTGAATAAAATTTTACTAATAAAAATCTTTTAAATATCTTTTAAATTTAAAATTATAAGCCTTTTTAGCAAAAAATTTAAAAAGAAATTATTCACAGTTTTTAATAAATCTAGTCAATTTTGGTATCAAGTGAGTTGTGGACATGTAATATCTGAAAACTGAAAAATCATAATACAAATTATAACGAAACTTCCTATTTAAAAAATTCAATTGTTTATTTCAACTAAAGAAAGTGTAAATCGCAAGTGATTATTGGTTTGGCGAGAGAAAAAAATGCCTAAAGTGCAGACAGTGGCACAGTAAGGGAGAGAGCAAGGAATGGGGGATGGGACTCCGTTCTCCAAATTTAGGCAGCATAACACTTGGGCAGTGGTAGCCACTTTTTAGGTTTGAATTAAAAATGGAGACATATTTTAAACTAAATACATAATAAATAAATTTTTTAATAGGATAAAAACTAGAAAAAACAGCAGGGGGTAAAAATTTACAAACTAAATTTTTGCATATGAAAAATTTGGCCACCATAACGCCTTAAAGGCAATGAAAACCACTTTTTTGGGTGTAAATTTATTCTAAAAACACTTTTTTTAACTAAATACACAATAAATAAATTTTTAAATTTAATTAAAACTAGAAAAACCTGCAGGGGTGGAAATATTTTGAAACTAAATTTTGCTATTGAAAAATTTGGGCAGCATAACGCCATAGTGGCAATGGCAGCTATAATTTTTTGGGTTTAAATTTATTATTGCAACATATTTTACTCAAATACACAATAAATAATTTTTTCCTTGGATCAAAACTTGAAAAACCTACAGGGGATGAGAAAATTTACAAACTGAATTTTGCATTCAAAAAATTTGGGCAGCATAACGCCTTGAGGGCAATGGCAGTCGCTTTTAGGTTTACATTTATTATTAAAACATTTTTTTACCCAAATGTACAAAAAATATTTTTTTCAATTTAATTAAAACTAGTAAA
>JASAMX010034667.1:0-51515 GCA_030248175.1 Microlaimidae sp. YZB2_3
TTCAATTCGTTTATTTAAAAAAAAATTATAACCGCACAATTTTAATTAATCCGTTTACGTCTCTTATACAAACTTACTAAAGATAAATTCTATCAGGGTGAAAATATATGAGTGGTAAAGTAACCACTCGTTCTTTGAGAAAATATCACGTGCAGAGAAACACATGACGCAACTAAATATTAATTGGTTACATAACCGCTAAAAACTTTTAAAAAATTTTTTTGCTCACAGGTTTATTGTTTATTTCTTCCTGGCGGAGAGCGGTTACGCCCTTAATTTCAGCCTGGAAGACTTTAACTTTAGAGGTCAGCCAGATATAATTCAACCATAGATATCTACTGTCAAACTCTCATTTTATAAATAAAATCTACAAACAGCTTTTAATACTCAAGAAATTTTTAAATTTTTAGAATAAGGATTCGTGATTAAAATAAGGAATCTTAATAAAATAAAGAGGCTTTAGAAAATCTTAATATAGCATAATAAACAATAAATATCCTAATATTAAAACAATTAAATTAGCTCTGTAGATAAAATCTTGTATAATATTTCACTGTCAAAAATGTTTAGAAGCGCTTTAAAATTTGCATTCTTAGGGGTTCTTACCCCGGTTTGCCCCGGCTCATTTGACAGCTAAATTGCCGGGGCCGGGGCCGGGGCCGGGGTAGAGAGAATTGCGTTTGCCGGGGCCGGGGCCGGGGTGGAAAAAAAGTGCTGGGGCAAGCCGGGGCCGGGGCCCCGGTCGATCCCTAATTTTAAGCTATTTGAGACCTTTTTTTTACCTTGTTTTTGCTTTTTTTGTCCTTTTTTTCCCTTTTCCCCTTTTTTTTCTCTTTTTTTCTTTCTCCCCTACTTGCCCCCCCATTTTATTGCGCTCACGTTTCAAAAAAGTTGCCCTCCGTGCCCCCCCGTTTTGGAATTTCCCCCCCCCAATAAAACCCCGGAGACAGTGCACAGGTCTGGGAAGAATATTTTACTATTGTTTTAAGAGATATTTCAACCTGAAAACCTTATAAACAAAATTGAAAAAAAACAAAACCAAAAACCCCTTTGTACACACAGAAATGTAGAAGTCATCAAAAGTTCAATAGTAATAAACAAAAATACAAAAAAAAACTACTTTGCAAGATGTCAGTAAAGATCTATCGCTGTCAATGCGCTTGAAACATTTAAATATACATTAACGTTACTATTTTTAAACTTTTTTTAATTCTCAAGAGCTAAACGAACGAGCTAAACGAAACGGTTTTTATAATACTAATTAATTTGGAATATATTAAAAATATTCAATCCGCAAAAATTTATCTTTTTTTGTTAAATTAATGGTGCTGAACTGAGTTGATTGAAGTTTATTTAAAATCAGAGTTAGATTGTGCTTGGGTCGTGGATTTTTAATTTTACTGTAACATTTTTTGCAACTCGTATTTTTGCAACCCTTGGTTTAAAATCGTTCCAAAACAAAAAATTTTCTTATACACACAAAAACGAAGAAGTCATTAAAAGTTCAATAGTAATAATCATTTTTGCAACAAAAATACAAAAAAAAACATTCTTCGCAAGATGTCAGTAAAGATCTATCGCTGTCAATGTCCTTGAAACATTAAGATATACATTAAGATTACTATTTTTAAACTTTTTTTAATTCTCAAGAGTACTAAATAAATAAGATGACATTTTAAAAGATAGTTTTTTTATAAATAGTACTAAATAATTTAGAATATATTTAAAATATTGAAATAAAATTGTTTAAATAATAGTTTTAGTTAAAGATGCGGTCCAAATCCTCAATATTGATCTTTTTTTGTTAAATTAAAGGTGCTGGACTGAGTTGATGGAAGTTAATTCAAAATCAGAATTAGATTGTGGTGGGGTCGCGAGTTTTTAATTTTACTGAAACTTTTTTTTGCAACTCACATTTGCAACATCCATCCGAATTCTTCGCCAATCCAATGTTGAATTTTGTTGTTTGTTGTTTCGCCGTTTAAACCAAAAACGGAATAAGATATTAAAATTTAAAAAATTAAAATTGCTTTTCGCCAAGTTTTTTTTGGCTTTGGTCCCATTGAATCCGTATACCATACGATACAATTGTGGTGTGAATAGGGATCGACCGAGGCCCCGGCCCCGGCTTGCCCCGGCACTTTTTTTCTACCCTGGCCCCGGCCCCGGCAATTTAGCGGTCAAATCAACCGGGGCAAACCGGGGTAAGGACCTCTAAGAATACAATTTTTAAAGCAGTTTTTACAATTTTTGACTGTAATAAATATATAAAATTTTATTTAAAGAGCTATTGTAATCGCTTCAAAAGGAAGATAATTATTATTTATATCTTAAGATCTTATTGAAACCCTATTTTAATAAGATTCCTTATTTTAATCATGAGCCGTTTTTTAGAAATTTGAAGACTTCTTGAGCATACAAAATCATTTTGTCGATTTTACTTACAAGATTAGGGTTTGACAATATAAATCCATTCATGAGATGTATACAATAACTATTAGAGTTATTATAATATCATTGTTTATATCAAAAATATATAACCCAATAGAATTTTCGGCTATGTGTACAGTAAATTTTTCAACTAAATTTAAAGAAAAATAAGGCACATCTTATACTTTTGGGTGCAAGCTACTTTCTGTGCACTCAATAAAAATTTTCTCGCACAGCGAAATTTTGCACACCAAACTCCTTTTTCTGACACGTTTACAAATCGCTGCGTACAAAAAATTAGCAGAAATTGGTAATAATTGCTATTAAATTTGCTCATGTGTGAATTTTTTTTATGAAAGTTTATTGTACCAAAATACACTTCTAATTAATATCATAACGAACTATCCAGTTTGCAATGCATAATTTATGCACCCTATAAGTGCGTGTGTGTTTCCCAGGGGTGCGGCATTATCATCATCATCATAAACTTAGTTATTCCGTTTGCATAGTATGGTCAGTCTCGTAGCGGAGCTTCGCTCTTCAAAGCTTTGGAGCTCGCCTTTTGTGTTGGATATTAATTTAGAAAATGAAATAATGGGTTATTTTGCCAGAAATTTTTTAACTAAATTTGGTTTGATCCAAAGATGGCATTGATTGCTGATTGATGTGTATGTATAATGTGCACCAAACGTTGGTTAGTGAACAAGCAAATCGATTTATAAATTTATACGTTTAAAAAACGAAAAACCGCTTGCATTACAAAGCTTGGTTCATACTTCGATCAAAGTTTCTAAAGAACAAAACTCAAAAATCGATTTCGACGATTTTAAGGTGTTATTTTATTCATTTTTCCTGCATTTTGGCATTTCGACCAAAAGAAGTACCGGTAAAAAAATGTTTAAAATTAAAAAAACGCCCTCAAATGGCCCAAAATTTAACTTTTTGGTTTTTTTTCCTTTGAACATTTTGGACGATTTATGTGTGGAGATAAAACCGTAATAATAAAATAGTGGTCGAATTTTTGAGAGTGCAGAATAAAAATATTATTTTCACTTATAAATAAGCATTATGCAAACGATATTATATTATATTATATTATATTATGCAAACGATATTTTTGTGGTTCGCATTTTTGTCTTTGTTTTTTTTTGTCTATTTCTTTTTTTTTGAAAAAAAGGTTTTCGTTTTTCGTATTTTTGATTAGATTTTTTTTTGGATTTGTATGTAATGTGTCATGTGTGAGTTCATCGGTGGACTTCAGCCGCTGTGTAAAATTAAGCGGACCTGTGCACTGCCCCCCCCCCCGGAAATTTTATTGGGAGGGGGGCAAAAGGGCCAAAAGGGCAAGGGGGGCACGGGGGCAATAAAACGGGGGGAAGGAAAGCAGGGAAAAAAAGGAAAAAAACAGAAACAAAGAAGGAAAGAAGAAAAAAGGGACCAAAAGGCTTTAAGTACAAACTTAAGTAAAAATGGGTCTAAAAAGGTTTAAAAACATTGAAATAGGCTAAAAACTGCAAAAATTGTCATAATAGGTCAAAAATGGCGTCATATTTTTGGGGACTTTTTCATTTTTGGGCGGGGGAGCAAATCCTCCAATAAAACGGGGGGGGGGAGATTTCCAGACCGTGTACAGGACTGATTAAGGGTAATTAGTTAATTAGAATTGGATTTTAATTCTCTGCTTAGCTTCCTTTTTCTCAACAACCACTCCTTTCTCTTCCTCCCAGATTAATAGTGTTATATTCTATTTTTTGTCCTTTTATTTTTTTGTCTGTTTTCGTTTATGTTTATGACTGTTTTCGTTTATGACTGTTTTCGTTTTCTGTTTTCGTTTATGTTTGCGTTTATGACTTTTGAAACATTTAAATATACATTAAAATTACAAATTTTTGATTTTTTTTAATACTCAAGAATACTAAATGAATCAGATGACATTTTCATTTAAAAGATAGTTTTTCATAATAATAATTAATTTTGAATATATTAAAAACTCTGAAAAAAAAACTGTGCAAATATTTATTTCATTCAAAGTATGATGTATCCAACGGCAATAGTTTCATCGTTTACCGAATGTTTTATTTCGAGATATAGTTTGATGAATTTAAAGCTAAAAAAAACAGTTTTGGCCATTTAAAAAATTTGATTAGCTCAGTTTTTCCTGCAATTTTATAGAAAGTTAACGAAAAATAGGGGGCAACTTTTAGATGTGGTTTGGAGTAAAACGTAATTCAAAATTTTAATAAAAATAAAAAATTCGATGTTTTTAAAAGAAAAATCAAATTAAAAAAATCCTGAATTAGTTTTTAATCAAATGCAATTCAAAGTATTGATTAGACTTGTGTCTAACTATTTACAAACTTTCATTAAAATCTGAACGAATCAAAATTTTTAATTTTGATTTAAATTTTTTTGATTTGACGTCCAGAAACTACATTTCAAAACGTTAGTTTAAAAGTGTCTATTAGGAAAGAGATCTCAGATAGGCCAGTAGCCGAGTGGTTAGAGTGTCGAAATCAGATCCTTAGTCCCGTAGGTTTGAGTCTTGCGTAGGAAATATTTTTAACGTCAAAAAAAATTTTTTTTTAAATTTTAACTTTTTAATTAAAAAAGTGTTCTTTATTCAAGATACGCCAAATGAAAAATGAAAAAAAATAGAATATTTTTGGTAATGAATTATATTTTTAATATAATGTACTTTTGACATGTATTTTATTGGTGTCAAATGATTGTGGACGATAACAATTTTTTAAGAAAAATCAATGTCAAAAATTGAATGAGCAGGTCAAATTAAGTTAGTAAAAATTAATTAGAAAAGATTTGCCCTCAAAATCTAACTCTGGTGTTCTACCTTAAATCGTCATGAAGAAATAGTGCTTGAATTGTGCCCGCTAAAATGCGCTTGCATTTTTTAAATAAAAATATCATTTTCAATATCCTTGTAGATTTATAAGATATAAGCATCAATATTATGCTGACGGTATTTTTGTGCCTCATTTTTTTGTATTTTTCTTCTGTTCTGAAAAGGAATTTTCGTGGTTTTTATCAGATTTTTTATAGATTTGTATCAGCGCGCGTATATAAGATTTTGCAAGGGTAGGGGCAGTCTGCCAATGCTCGGCGGGTGTTATGGCGCAAAGCAACGTAACTGCACGAAAACCGACGCAAAGCGGGGACTCTCCGTGTGTTTCCCAGCCGCCGGAGAAAGAAAATTTAAAAAAATATGAACTAAAAACTGCTTAAAAATTTATTTTACTTTAGTTTTACTGCATAGTTTTACTTATGTGTTTATATATAACTTAATTCCTAAAGAATTCGTTTGTTACCGTACTAGCAGCAGTGCTGCTAGTACGGTAAATTATACGGTCCATTATATAAGCACGGTATATATATAAGCACGGTATATATAAGCACGGTATATATAAGCACGGTATCGATTATATAAGTACGGTCCATTATATAAGCATAGTTTTACATCTGTTTTTAGGCTCTATTTGCACTCATGGTTTTTTAAATGATAATTTTGCTAGCCATCTATTTTTAGATAAGATTTGTATAAGTAATTAAAAATATATAAGATTTGATAAGATTTTTATATGGTTTTAAAGATATTCAAGCTTTTCATTTAATGCATATTGGAAGGAATTAATATAGTTTTGGAATACCTACATATAAAATTAAAATTTTAGCACAGCCATTTATTGAAGACCAAAAACATAATTGTGTAAAATTTAGAATAAAATGCAAAAATAATAAAAAAAATGTAGCCACGAACGGCATTGGCCAGCTATAATTGTTAAGCTTTTTATCACTGTTTTTTTTATATTTAAAAAAACTTAAAACTTCCTGACCTTCGCGCCACAAATATTGCAAAAGAAAACACCAGAAATATGCCTTTATGTTTCAAAATTTTAACCCCCTTACGACATTTCCTGGGGTATAAGCTTTCCAACGATACCTCATTCAGCTTAATCCGTTGGGTGGTTAGGGAGGAATTAGGGAACACACAGACACACACACACACACACACACACACACACACACACACACACACACACACACACACACACACACACACACACACACACACACACACACACACACACACACACACACACACAGACATTACAACTATTTATATATAGATTAATAAGGTTTTTAATATGTAAATTTATTTCCTAAGGTTAAATTCAGCTTTAACCTTAAAAGATCCGGTAGTGAACCATGGGGATGCACCCTTAGTTTTCTAAGGCCCCCGCCAGCTGAGACGTTTTTTGCAAACTTTGTTTGCAAATGTTTCGCTGGGTTCATTACTCTGATCCAAGAGTCAGCTCTAAAGGCAATCGCTCAAGGATCCGCCAGGTACCACCTTTTGTGGGTGCGGGGTGAAAGTCCCCAGCCAAAAGCTGAATTTAACCTTAAAAGATCCGGTAGTGAACCATGGGGATGCACCCTTAGTTTTCTAAGGCCCCCGCCAGCTGAGACGTTTTTTGCAAACTTTGTTTGCAAATGTTTCGCTGGGTTCATTACTCTGATCCAAGAGTCAGCTCTAAAGGCAATCGCTCAGAAATTTATTTCCGTTAACCAGAAAAAAAACATTTCATTATGCTTTAATTTAATACAAAAAATCACGTCAAAATTTTTCAAATAGATGTATGTTTTATTATTTGTACTATTCTAATTTCAAAAATAATACAAACAACAAAATGCATTTAATTTGAGAGGAACTTTGTTTTGTGGTGGGACCGCCGACCCAATTTTTGTAATGCTAGGTAGGTCCATTATTACAGCAATTTATATTTGTTATTGAAGATCTACCTATCTAACAAAAATTTTCTGATGAATATACATGTTTTGAGAGTGTATTAAACTTAAAAGGAGTATTCAGCTCCAAACAGTTTTTGTAAACAAAAAATCTTTCAAGCTATATAAATGCAATGTGATGTGAACTTTGAGGTACCCGCTTTTGGAATAAAAAAATATTGATTCATAGAGAAAATGGATGGACTGCTAAATTACTAAATTCAAAGTTTTAAATAAGGTTTCTAATAGCAGTTTTTGGCTCTATTTCCAAAAAATTTTTCTGAGGGGCTACAGCCCCCAGACCCCCCAATGGTTAGAGGGGCTCCGCCGCCTCCCAAACCCCTCCGTTTAGCACTTTTTTGAATAATGACAATTGTGCCCCACCTTTTCTCGCTCCGGCCCCCCCAGTCAACCATTCCTGGCTACGCCCCTGAGCAGCACCCAAGCTGACGCGAAGAGTCGACCGTGGTGTTTGGGCATTGTTCCCCAGCCGCCGGAGGCGAAATTTTTATAAAAATATGCAATAACAATTGCTTAAAATATGTCTCCAGTCCATTATATAAGCATAGTTTTACATCTGTTTTTAGGCTCTATTTGCACTCATGGTTTTTTAAATGATAATTTTGCTAGCCATCTATTTTTAGATAAGATTTGTATAAGTAATTAAAAATATATAAGATTTGATAAGATTTTTATATGGTTTTAAAGATATTCAAGCTTTTCATTTAATGCATATTGGAAGGAATTAATATAGTTTTGGAATACCTACATATAAAATTAAAATTTTAGCACAGCCATTTATTGAAGACCAAAAACATAATTGTGTAAAATTTAGAATAAAATGCAAAAATAATAAAAAAAATGTAGCCACGAACGGCATTGGCCAGCTATAATTGTTAAGCTTTTTATCACTGTTTTTTTATATTTAAAAAAACTTAAAACTTCCTGACCTTCGCGCCACAAATATTCCAAAAGAGAACACCAGAAATATGCCTTTTTGAAAAAATTCTATAAACTGTACTGTCCCGATATTTTTTTATAGTTAAACCAAATCTAACAATATAAATAATCAAAGTATTCCTATTTTATATTTTTGTTGTTTGTTTTGTCACAGATTAGTATTTATTTTTTTAAAGTCTGGAATTTGGGTTTTTTCTTACCAAATCTGGGTTTTTTGAAAAAATATCAGGGGGAGCCCTAGTTTTGATATATTAGTGGTGTTTAATAATATTTTAAAAATGTTTAAGTTATTTGCTGACACAACTTAGTTTGGCAATGAATTCCATACAGACACTACTCGTTCAGCAAAAAATATTTTCCACAATCAAGTTTATTATAACCATAAGTTTTTAGTTTTAAACTATGACGGCGTAATACGGGTACGTGGTCTTTAGAGCCTCAAGCAGGGAAATTGGATCCATCAGAAATTTTTTGGAATTTGGAGCCACGAACAATAGAAACTTGAACCCTTTAAGCCCGGTTCACACTGAGGTGACAATGCCACCGCCACCGGTAGGAATGCCACCGGTGGCATTGCCATCGCTAGGTTCACACTGGGGTGGCATTGCCACCGCTGGACACGCAATGCCAACATTTCCTTCGCGTGTAGAACTAAGAAAACGTGGGTAATTAGCACTTTTTTAACTTATCTGATTTTTAAAACGATGAATATATTGATATTTTTCTATTGCTTAAGCTTCAAAAAAGATAGATTAAAGGCTGGTTCATATTTATGACAAAACGTCCTTTGGACAAAGTCCAAAGGACAATTTTAGAAAAGCCAAAACGTCCTTTAAATTTTGTCTTTTGAACAAAGTCCGAAGGACGTTTTGTCATAAGTATGAAACAGCCTTAAAAAACTTGCAGAAGATGGTGGGTACATCTTATTTTTCAATGGCGCAAACAGTCGGAGGAACTTCACGCTTTAGTTCAAGAAATGAGACTGCAAGATCATTAATATTTTCATGACTATTTTCAGATGTCTCCTCTTCCTTCAATTTGATTATTTGTTATCGTTAGTTGGTCTTTTGATTACGAAAACCCAAATTTATTTTCGGAAAACTATCTCAGAAAAAGAAGGTTTGTGATAAAGTTCCGGACGGTACTTCAATTTTGAACTTTATTAATCAAAAGGGGTCCGGCACAAAAGAGTCCCGGCACAAAAGAGTCCTGAAAAAAATTGCAGCTGGCACAAAAGAGTCCTGGCACAAAAGAGTCCCGGCACAAAAGAGTCCTGGAGGAAATGCGTTCATGTGCCCAAGCGCTGCGAGCGCTGAGGTCGGCACAAAAGAGTCCTGGCATCAAATCAATTTTTCACAGCTAACATAAAATGTTCACACCTTAGCTGCCTTCCAGTTTTTTATTTGTTTTTTTTAATTAGCTTCTTAAGAGGCTGTGTGAAGAATTTTGCGGGTAAAAAATTAATGTTTTCAAGTATTTTTATTATTTAGTTATTAAAACGCTTAAAGCTTTGTAAAGCGTTTAAAGAATTAGAAAAAAATCATTGTTGTATTTGGGTATAAATCATATAATACTGAATTAGTGTTTTTGTCATAATTAAGTGTATGTAAAACAAAATCATGTCTAAGCAATGATTTTAGTTAGCCTAAATTTTTTGTTCATGGTTAAAATATTACAATTTTTGTCAAACAAGTGTTTTAATTGTAATTGTAAGGAGGACCGCAGATGTCAGACAACAAGATGACCAGACCACTGGGACTTTTTGCGTGCCATTGCGCACAACTACACATTAAAAAAACAAACAAAAAAGACAAAAAGACACTCTCTCCGCCCATTTGCTGATTTTTAACCAAATAGCGAGTAAAAAACAACAAAATATTGTAATACCTCCAGACCACTACAGGTTTCTGTATTTTTTTGCAACTTTTGGTATTTTTTAAATTTAATTATTCTGTGTTTTTTAACTAAATATTTGGTTGATTTTTCGAAACTGGTTGGTAATTTTTTACCGAATACAGTAGTAGCTTTATTATCAGATGCTTACTGAGTAGTGTTGGCGGCTATTTAACCAAATATTTTACTAAATACTTGGCATTTAAATTACGCAAATTATACGAATTATTAATGCTAAATGTTTTATTTAAAATCCTTCTGATCATAACGCAATGCAAATAAGTACACCAAAAAAGCAAAACTATTGAGCATAACTTTAAATGACATAGATAACACCACAAAATACGCAGTAAGTAAGGTAAATATTCACTAAACTCAAAAAATTTTCTAGGGAAAAATAACAAAGCGATTTAAAAATGTTAAATACGAATTTTTTACTGAAACGCTTTATTATTTATTTACAATAAAAATGTTGGTGATTAATTATTAGTTTTGTATTTGATTAAAACTTATTTGATTAGTCAATGAATGACTCGTTAACTCAACTACTGCACATAATGAATTAAGCATATAATTTTATGAAAATGCCCCCAGGTTTTAAGTTGTCGTTAAAATATTAGCGGTCTTTCAAAGAATTTTTTTTAAATTTACAGAAACTTTTGAAATTCTTTTGAAGTCTAACGCAAACGTTATCACATACGAGACAATACATAGAATCGTTCTTTAGCTCAAAAAACGTAAAACCACGTTAAAAAATCTGGGTAACTTTTCTCCAGCCCGCTAATGAAAGGATTGAAAACTGTAATTATTGGAATAAACATTTGTTTTCCGAAAAAAAAGCAACTTTAGAAAAAAATTTAGCTAAAAATCTTTAAAATTAACTGTTCGTCTTTACTTAGACAAAGAGTCACAATCAGTATAAAATCAACGTGACTCATTTTGTTTGGATTATTTATGTGTTAGATAAAAAAGCAGGCAAAGTTACGAGTATTTTATGACGCTTTCGACTCATTATGTCAGAGTAACGACGTATTGAAATACGTCATAAACTGGAAGACAGCTGAGGTGTGAACATTGTATGTCAGCTGTCAAAAATTGATTTTATGCCAGGACTCTTTTGTGCCGACCTCAGCGCTCGAAGCGCTTGGGCGCATGAACGCATTTTCTTCAGGACTCTTTTGTGCCGGGACTCTTTTGTGCCAGGACTCTTTTGTGCCAGCTGTGATTTTTTTCAGGACTCTTTTGTGCCGGGACTTTTTTGAAGGTGAGCCAATCAAAAGTTCTTCCGAATCAGTAGCTTTATTTTTTAAGATTTATTTCTGAAAAGTATTGCGGTCGCAAAAACAAACTTAAAGTTTTTTTTTAATTAATCATAAATGATTATTGTTTTTGATTGATAACTCCGTCATACATCCTATTTTAACCCAAGGCCGTGCATTTAATATTAGAAACTGCGCAGTACAAAATTTTGCAAATCTTTGATTAATGAAAAAAACTGCAAATTCATAATTATTCAAGAACATTTCCATGCTATGTAATGTACGTATGTACGTGTGTTTAAAACTTGTTGAAAACAACTTAAAGTTTATTTTTCATAAAAAATCTTTTTTTTAATATTAAGTTTTACATTAAAACCAATTTTTTGTTTCATTTTTTTATGAAATCCAGGCGTTTTCACGCGTTTTTTTGTTAAAACCGCAATATTTTTCGCTGATTTTTTTATTCACTGAAAGCGTATATGTAAAAACCGTAATGTTTTCCTTGATTTTTTTAACAATGCGCGCGTTCCCACGCGTTAAAGAGCTGCCACCATGACCGAGTTGTGGATCAAACACAACAGCGGTGGCAATGCCACCTCGCGATGGCAATGCCACCGTAAGGTGGCATTGCCACCTCAGTGTGAACACGTCCTATTTTTAACGTTGGACACAACAGCGGTGGCATTGCCACCGTGGCATTGCCACCTCAGTGTGAACCAGGCTTTAAGAAAAAAATGGTTTGGGCTTAGATTTAGGCAGGGAAGTACCCAGGGTTTCATTTTTTTTGGGGGGGGGGTCGGATTGTAGTACAAAAAAAATTTTGGAAGGGGGGAGCGAAGCCCCCCTTAATTTTTGAAAACGTTAAAGAAGCAGGGATAAACGTAAATAAAGCTGTATAATACACTCTTTTTGGCCTAATAACGTATTATCTAATGTTTTTAGCGGTAAAAACATGTTTTCTCAGTTAAAAATTACATTAGCACACATTGGCAGGGCCTGGATTTCACAGAAAAGGAATTTAGAGACCTTTCAGACCCCTTGGCTACATCCACATTGTAAACCAAAGCACATGAGCAGCATTTCAACTCTATATTTTTTAGGTAAAATCCGAGCCAATGCTATAGGCGGCTGGAAAATTTAGGGGGAGGTACATAAATCAGCCAATATGATTGTTTGTTTTGCTTTCTGTGTAGTACTTATTACTTATAAAAAATATAGCACTAACTTTGAAATAACATTCGCATTAGGCAAGATAAATAGCGAGATATATGTATGTACACTATATGAAGTGACCGCTGAGAAAAGCAAAGCGGAAAAAATTTTCGGTTTTTGGGGGTCAATTGTGGTACTAAAATTATTTTATAGTTTGGCGCGCGAGGCGCCAGAAAATTTTGAATTTTAAGCCTCTGAAAACCCCCAAATTTTACTATCTGGCGACCATTTAGGGGACAGGGGAGGAACGGCCGCCCCCACCCGCCCAACCACTATCTTTATTTTTGCCCCTGTCCGACCGTTTGGTTGGGAAGCCGGCCGATCCCTCCCTCCCTGGTTAAGTCGCTGGATTTAGGCTTTTTGTCTTCGATTTTGATAATTTTTTGTGAAATCCTTACCCCTGCCCCCAATAGCCCAAAAAAACAAAATATCTGCAGTGAGTCATCCGTTATGACCCCCCAAAAATTGCATTTTTTGACAATTCTGTACGTGATAAATTGCTCAATGGGTATTGCGATTTACGTTATAAATTATGTATTTAAAGAAAACGGCTACTTTCTATTCTGATTTGATACCTTGATCGTTAAGATTGATGCAGTGCTTGGGCGTAGCCAGGGGGGGGGGTTCTAGGGGTCTAGACCCCCTTTTGGGTCCCCAAAGGGAAAAATTTGGGGTTAGACCCCCTCTTTTGGGTTGCCAAAGATAAAAACTTGGGCGTCTAGAAGGGCCATTTTTTAAAGTTTTTCTCGGGATTTGCTCTGCTCAGCGCTCGATTAATTATATATTCTCCACTTGCAAATTTGTGTTAGTTTGTTTTGTAATATTGGTATGACCACGCTGGACCCACCCCATTCTTAATGTTTTAATTTGTCTTCACTTCCAAATTTGTGTTACTTTTGTTTTGCTATCTTGATAAGACCACGGTAGACCCCCTCTTTAGATTGTTATATAGTGGGATTAAAAATTCAAAGGTTAGAAGTAATTAAAAAAACATTTTCTCGCACTTTGCATAGCTCAGCTGTAATTCATTGTTTTTTTTTAGTTGGTAAGGTTTTGAAAATCAAAAATTTTAAGGTATAAAATTGTTTGTAAAAATTTTTGTCTTGGTTTTATAGACTTATTTTTATTAAATAATAGGAGAATAATTAAGTATGTGACATAAACAAAATAAACAATATAAAAAACATAAACAAAATAAATAAACAAAGTAATATTTTTTAGCTCTTTTATAACGTTTAGGATTTGGACTCCCTTTCCGGAAATTTCGTTTAGAGTTGGACCCCCCTTTACAAAATCCTGGCTACGCCCATGGTGCAGTATTTGTAGAAATATTGCGTTTTCCGTACAAAAAATCCGCGATTATTTCATTAAAAACACCAAACAACGGCAATGATTTTGTGAAGTTTGCCCACCCTTTCTTTTCTTCACTTCATGTTTTTAGCAAAAAAATCGAGTGTTTTTTGTACAAGAAACGTAATATCTCGACAAATACTGCACCAATCTTAACGATTAAGGTATCAAATTAAAGTAGAAAGTAGCCGCTTTCTTTGAGTGCATAATTTGTAACAAAAATCGTTATACCCTTCACTTACAGAATTGTGGAATAACGCCATTTTTGGGGGGTCAGTACTCCTGAACAACTGGAGATAATTTGTTGAAAAAATTTTTGTGGGCTATTGGAGGCAGGCAGGTTTAAGGTTTTAACAAAAAAAATCAAAATCGAAGATAAAAAGTTTGACTTCACACCGCACCTTGTGATTTTTTTTGACTCCAAGTTCCCCACTTGAGTCTCCTAGTTCCCTATTATCAGCTCAAAGCTTCAGCTCTAAAGGCCGGTTCACACCGGAGTAGCACCTGATAGCTGATAGTGAGCGCGCGCGTTTACATCATTACACACTCATTGTTGCTGCGGTACAAACTGTGTGCGCTGTGCGTCGCCTATCAGCTGCCACTCTGGTGTGAACCGGTGTCGCAGAATAGATCTTCCCCTCGGAAGATTTATTCTGGTGCGCTCTAGAATAGATCTTCCCCCCCGGAAGATTTATTCTGATATACGCCAGAATAGATCTTCCCCTCTGTATTCCCCCCGGAAGATCTATTCTGATTCAAACACCAGAATAAATCTTCCCCGCTCAAAAATTTGTATAAATTTAAAACATGACCGTAAGGTTTTGTTTGAACAAATTTTAAAAACATCGTTTTACAGAAAATAGTTTGTTTTTTTGTATTTTAATAAAAATAAACTTTAACTTTAATTGTTATTAATTCCAAAAACAGTTCAGCATTGACATTAATAATTAAGTGTTATTTAGTTGGTTTTCGGAGATAAAAAGTATACATTTGTATTAGTTTGTTTTGTTTGGGTCATATAAAAATATGATATAATTAAATAAATTTATTTTTTGGAAAATTAATATCTCTAAATAAAGGTATTTTCCTTTGAGTTTATCAATTTTTAAGACAAACCATAGCAAAAAAGACATGAAAAGTGAAACCAATTTAATTTCTTTCCGATCAGTATTTGATTCATTATTTACTTTCAGTTTTTGCTTTTTTATTAAAACATAATATATTGATAAAAAATTGAAACAAGAAGAAATAAAACTTAGAATAGGCCTATGTGTACCCATAACCTTTTAGTTTTTTTTTATTTGAAATTCAATGAAAACAATAAAAAACCTTCTTCATATTCAACAGTAAATTCGACATTAAACATGTTTAAAGTTGTTTTTTTTTGGTTGTTTAGGTTGATTTTTAGGTTTTGCTTAGGCTTAGGAAAAATTTTGTTTTGTTATTAATCAGAAAGTGATTTTTTTCCAAAGATATGCAGGATTTATTTTTTTCTGGCGCCGCCAAAATTTTCTTCGAGTTTTAACTTTTTTCATATGTTGCTTAATATTTTAAACGGTTAATAATTTCAATTTAACTTTCTGCTTAGGCTTGCTTAGGGTTCATATCTCAGCTTTATACAATCAAAATTCAGCTTTATACGATCAAAATTCTTACTTTAAGTAAAACATTCAAAAGGTGTTTATTAAAAAAGGCAGGGTTTTTTTAAATACTCCAGACATCTGAAATGTTTTTGCTTAATATTTTAAACGGTTAATAATTTGAATTTAAGCTTTCTGCTTAGGCTTGCTTAGGGTTCATATCTCAGCTTTATACGATAAAAATTCAGCTTTATACGATCAAAATTCTTACTTTAAGTAAAACATTCAAAAGGTGTTATTTAAAAAAAAGGCAGGTTTTTTTTAAATACTCCGGACATCTGAAATGTTATATTAAATAAATTTTTTTTTTTTTTTTTGGCGTTTATTACTAATTCTTTGATCTGAAACCTCAAGTATTTTTTGAATTTTTTGATTAAAAAAAAAAAAACGAAATGACGTGAAAAAAAAAAGGATGTTGTTTTTAATGCAAATAATTGTTACATGATTTATACAAGGGGGAAAGATTTATTCTAGAGTAAACACCAGAATAGATCTTCCCCTCTCTGTTTGGAATTTTATGCAAATTTTTGAGTTATGCTTTAACACAGGGGGGAATAAATATTCTGAGGGGGGAGATCTATTCTACGACACCGGCCCTAAGTTCCCTCAGCTTCATCGGCCCTAAATCGTAATAGGTAGCTTAAAGTATCACAATGAAAAAAATATCAAAATCAACTAAGTTATTATTATTATTTTAAATATACTCTCTAAAAAATCTTCCTGGTTTTGACTTTGCGAATTGCATGCTCTAACAGTAAAAATCTCGTACATCGTCAACCAAAACGGTTTTTTACTGGCATACCAGCAAGAAAATACTGGTTGCGTCAGTAACCAGTAAAAAATTGCTGGTTTCACCGGTAACCAGTAACTTAAAGAGTGTTACAGTTACTGGTTACCGATGAAACCAGCAATTTTTTTACTGGTTACTGACGCAACCAGTATTTTCTTACTGGTATGCCAGTAAAAAACCGTTTTGGTTGACAATGTACGAGATTTTTACTGTTAGAGCACGCAATTCGCAAAGTCAAAACCAGTAAGATGTTTTAGAGAGTAATATTATTATTTATTAGTATTCCAACAAAAGCCGAAACAAAGTTTTGAAAAAAACCTTATATTAAATGGAATAGTATAAAGCTACATAAGACTAAAAACTAAATGGCAGAAAAGACTGAAACAAGTCTCTTTAACACCTGTAAGTTAATAACAGATTTTCTGAAATTTTCAGAAAAAGAAATATCAATTAAAACAATACGTGTAAAAGCTTTAGTTAGCGTTTTTTAACCATTAATGAACTTTAATTCGCATAAATTTCCAACAAAGTTTATTAGGCTTTTACATAAGTTAACCAGCTGTAAAAACCACAGTATTAATTAAGTCAAACGTCGTCAAAACGATACAAAAGCAGTATAACGCAAGCGTCACAGTCACCATGAAAAATTTTTGTCAAAATAAATTATCTAATTTAATTTTCTAATTTACCATTATTTTCGTAAAAATAAAAGCATCACGCCGTATAAACGGCTATCTAAAACCAAATATTCATTTCTAACTCCAAAAAACATTGAAAAACTTAGATTTAATGTAAGGCTACTTACTTTTAATTTAACAAATACTTTGACAGTTAATTTGTTTGATGTAATAAATAGAAACATTAAAGAAAAAGTCGTCTTATATTAAAGCTAATTTTTTTAATGTTTTTGGACCCTGGGTAGGCAGGGGGGTTGGGGGGGTTATACCCCCTAAAAATTCCGATTATTGCCGACGCCCCCCCCCCTTAAAATTTGGGAGTACCCCAGAAACTCGCTAAAATTTTGGGGTCCTGGTACTTTTCTCGATACTTTCCTAGTAATTTTCAAAAAATCACAAGAATAATGTTCCGTTACACCCTATTTTATCAGCTACAGGAACTGCGTCGTATCGTTTAGCCAAATTTCTATTTCCAGTTTTATTTGCATGTACAACAAACCAATATTCCGTCCAGGACTCTTTTTCTTTTGCCAAATAGATTTGAAATTTATCAACTGAAAAATTTCCGTCCAATGAACTTTTTATGGCCAGTTTCAATGTAGAATCTCTTTTCACCAATATTCCTTTAGATGAAACTATAAATATTTGTTCTAATTTTATATTCAACAGCGAAAATTGTCCTGCTGGATTTACCAATGAAAAATTCTCAACAATTTTATAAAGCTAGCTGTTCAGAACAATATCTTCCTTTGTGACTCCAAACGTTTTGTCAACTGGATGGAGTAGCAATGGGGTCGTCTCTAGGACCAAAACTTGCTAATGTTTTTATGTTTCACCATGAGAAGATCTGGTTAAATGAATGTCCTACTGAACTCAAGCCTGTCTTTGTTTTATCCTATTTTGTTGTCAGTCTCATATCAGTCAGTGTTTAGAATTTTTAAATTCCCATCATAAATGTATTAAGTTTACATGTGAAAAAGAGTCTAAATCTGTTCTACCTTTCTTAGATATGTCTGTCAGTAGAAATAACAATGTTTTTACAACATCTGTATATAGGAAGCCGAGATTTAGTGGCGTTTATTCAAGTTATGAAAGTTTTATTCCAGTTTCTTGTAAATTTTGTCTTGTTTTTAGTCTTTTGCATAGGTCTTATCATCTTTCATCAACATATACACAGATTTATAAAGAAATCCAAGTTTTAAACTCTTTTTTTATGTAAAAATGCTTATCCTGTTGGTTGTGTCGATTTTCATATAAAAAAGTTTCTATGTAAAGTATTTTCAATTAGGACCAATGTAGTTTTTACTGTTGAGAAAATACCACTATATATTGTTTTACCATATACTGGTGTTAGTTCCGCACGCGTTAGTTCTAAGCTTAAAAAACTGTTTTACCGGGTTTTTCCCTCAAATTGAGCTTAAAATTGCGTTTAAAACTTCTGTCCATTTAACAAACTTTTTTCCATATAAGGACAGGATCACGTTTGATTTGAGATCTAGTGTTAAATTTATTAGTAGTGGGTGCAATTCCATTTACTGCGGGCAAACGGTTTACCAACCTAGCACTAAAATTTCAGAACATATTGGAATCTCTTTCAAAACTGGTAAAAAGATTGTTCCAAAAGATTCCGTTGTATTTGATCATGTTGTTTCATGTAATATGCTTAAGAATTATCCAACGTCCAAGGATTTTGCTGTTTTATGTTCCGCTTCTAATGAGTTTAATCTGAGAGTAAAAGAAAGTTTATTTATAAAAAGGGATAGTCATGTTTTAAATAAAAATGTTGCCAGTTTTAATTTAAGCTTGTTTTAATAATTTATTGTATTTTATTTTTAATATATTTTGTAGTAGTATGTTCCTTTTGTCTTAATTGTTTGTCTAACTTTCAGTAGTCCATACCAGTTTAAATTCGCGCAGTTTATGTGCTTTTTTTATGTACATTCTTCTGTATATGTTTTTAATTTATCACAATCTTTTACTTCATTTTATATGTTTTATCAAGTTTTGTAAATTCATTTCACTAGTTTCTTTTTCTATTTTTGTAATTTTGTATTATTTACTTGACCTTAATACTTTTTATTTAATTTATAGTATTTTTTGTAAATTCACTTATAATTATTTAATTTAGATGAAATTGAAAATGGCTGAAGAAACAGCCAAAAGCTTTTACGTAATATGATGTCTTTATCAATAAACGTTTTAACTTATATACTTCTTGCTATTGTAAAGTTTCAATTTCCCCCCAACAAATCAATTGGGTAGAAATGAAGTCATATTTAGCATCTATTGATTTTATTAGTTTATTCAAAACAGCTCTTCCGCATCGTTAAAAAAGAAATAAACAAAGCAATGTTTGTTTCTCTTAAATATGTTTCCAAAAAAACTAAAACCAACTACGCACCGTAGATTTTAAATAATTTGCGCAAAAAAGTGGCTTTAGAAAAAACGCTTTATTTTTGAAATAAAAACTGAATACATACATTAAATACGTGTTACAAAAATGAAGTTTTAAAATTTTCCAAAAACCGTGAAGAAAAACTGCTTTTTAGCGATGACAAAAACTCTTCATATAAATATGTTAGAAATAAACGTAATAATAAAAATGTACATTATTTACCTCCATTAATGTATTTTTTGGTGAATTAGTATCAGATATGATTGAACAAAGTGAAAATTAAAATTTTGCAAAAATTTTACTGTTGATAAAAAAATCACTGCAGTTGTGGTGACAACAAAGTTTTGGACAAAAGTAAAATTAGAATTATAAAATTTACCCCTGAAATTGTTTTAAAGCTTTAAAAAAACAAAAAAAATAAGTTTAGCAAAACTCCAGATGAGGTACTATCACATTTTTCAAGAACTTGGCTCATTCCTTATTTGATCCACTTTCTATTGTCTTTGATGTGTCTTTTAAAACTGATTCCCCTACCAGCTTCATTGTTACTTGCTGATGGTATTCCTTTATTTAAAAAAGGTTGCCTTAGTGATCCAATAAATTACCATCCAATTTCATTGACATGTATTGCCTGCAAAGTAATGGAATCTTGTATACCAGATCAACTTTTAAGTTTAAAAATAACCTTATATCTAAGATCCCACATTGATTTTTTCAAAAAATATCAACCTGCTCTTTACTTTTGGAGCCTTTTAATAATTGACTAAAGCTATCCACAAAAATTTATTAGTTGATAATGTATTTAATGATTTTAGTAAAGCTTTTGACTTCGTCTGTCATAATAAATTGTTGTCTAAGCTACAATCTTAGGGTATTGATAGCAATCCTCTGCTATGGATTTCTGTTTTTTTTGAATTGAAGAAAACAGCGAGTAATAATAGATAGTTTTTCTTTATCTTTCCAAAATGTAACATCAAGAGTTCATCAGGGAATTTGGGTTCTAGGTCCTCTTTTGTTTTTTTCTTTTTATCAATGATCTTCCTGATGAAGTTGGTAGTGTTACCTGTTAACTTTTTGATGACGTTGTCAAAATTTATAATATTATATCTACAACTGAAGGTAACTTAATTCTTTAAGAGTCTGTTAATAAACTTTTAAGTTGGGCCGATAAATGGCAATTCCAGGTTGCGAAGCAAAAATGCAGCGTTATTTATATGGGACATGAAAATCGAAATTTACCTGTATATATGAGTTAATATGATTTTTTTTGATTTTAAACCAAGAATAGAATATATTAACAAAAGCATATACATGCTATGTTTGTTCAATATTGGAGTATTGCTCTCAAATTTGGTCTCTGTATTTACTTAAGGATATTAATACATTTGAGATCGTCCAAAGATATTTTAACAAGAAAATTGTTTTTAGATGCAGGTTACCTGCCAAACTAAATTATTTTAAGCGTATTAAAATGCTTAATTTAGAGTCTCTTGAAAGCCAAAGAATAAAATTTGACGTTACTCTATCTTTCAAAATTATAAAAAATTTAAATGTTCTAAATTTTAATAATTCCAGCGGCCCTAGGCCGCTGGTATTATGGCCAGATCGTTATTTTGTAGTTTTTTAATTAAAATTTGAATAACTCGGTTAAACATTAACCAATTATCTTAAAATTTGAAAAGTATATGTAATTTGTTGTGCTTAATCGTTTAGTGTATTAAAAAATAAATAAAAAACAAATTTTGCATAAAAGTGCATATGCGAATTTGGGCAGTTGGTAAAAATCGGACATAACGCTTTTTTTTCAAATTGTTATAACTTAGTCGAATATTGCAGGAATGGGTTTAAAATTTAACCATTTACGTAATCAATTCTGCTTAATCGAATGCTGTTAAACATTAGTTAATACATAAAGAAAATCTCTTGTACTAGAGTGGATAATCAAGTTAGGTTGATGTAAAAAACGGAACACAACATTATAATACATTTTTTTAAAACTTAAATAACTTAGGTATTTATGGATCAATTAACTCAAAAATTAAAAGGTATATGTAACTAAAGCTGCTTTATCGATGACTAGTATAAATTTGTGTATCTACATAGAGTAAGTGTACCTTACAGCAGCAAATATGCAAATTTTTCAAGTGTTTTAGACCTAACACTGACTTCAAATTGTAATAACTCAGCTTAATATTAATCAATACGCTAAAAATTTAAACGACTTATGTAAAAAAGTCCGCGTAATTGATTGATAATAAATGTGTGTACATTTATAACAGAAGTGACTTCTAAAAAGCGGATATGTACTTGAAAAAAATTATTTTTTTTGTAACACTGTCTTTAAATTTTAATAACTCCACTGAAAATTAATCAAATGACCTTAAATTTGGAAGGTTTATGTAATTAAAGATGCTTAATCAATTAAAGCTAAATTTATATTAAATACACGAGAAATGTGTCTGGTACAAGAATAAACAAACAAGTTTTTTTTTTTTTAACGCGTAACGCTCTAAAAATTTAAATAACTCAGCAGAATATTGGCGAAAAAACTAGAAATTTCAAAATTTTATGTAATTAAGAATTCTTAGTCGTTTGATACCAAATATGTATATATTTACATAAGAAATGTCAAATACAAAAGCAATTAGAGTAGAAAAATCGTTCAAAAATATAACGCAAAATACTGGTGAAATGATACAACCATTATTGGTGGTTTTGGAAACGATTTTTGGCTGCGCTGCTAAATATTTATTATTTGTATTAGGCGGTTCCCCGGAATTTTGTCTTTTACCATACGTCTTTCAACATCTCGTCTTCTACAACTCATCTTTGGAAAACTTGTCTTTTAAACATCTCGTCTTCGGAAAACTTGTCTTTTAGAGGCGATTTTGTAAACGCACTTTTCAAAAGACAAGTTTCTCCTATTTTTTAACTAAAACAATGTATTGAAAACCTTTTTTTACCTAAGCATTAACAAAAACCGAATATCAATCAAAATTTTTATCATAAAAACTTTTATTAAATGATTCGTCCAAAAAAATGAGAACCTAAGCCTAAGCAAAACCTAAAAATCAAGCAAAATTTTATCATGGTAAATTTGTAACCTCCCCAAATTCTGAGAAGGGGGATTTAAGAAAAGGTTAACCCCCCAATTTTGAAAAAATGAAGAAAAAAAATGTCTTAAAAATGACTTCTAACTGACTCCATACTTAATTTTTGAGGTCAAAATGAATGTTTTAAACAGTAAAAAGCTCAAAAATGCAAAAAAAAAG
Organism: Microlaimidae sp. YZB2_3; assembly: GCA_030248175.1. Classification (NCBI taxonomy): domain Eukaryota; kingdom Metazoa; phylum Nematoda; class Chromadorea; order Desmodorida; family Microlaimidae; species Microlaimidae sp. YZB2_3. The sequence goes on from JASAMX010034667.1 coordinate 22,679, forward strand.
CCTTTTTGACCTAAAATTAGCGTTTTTTACCTATTTTTTCCTTGAAATCAAAAAAACGATATGGGTAAAATGCACTCCAGAAAAAAAACGATATGAGTATTTCCTGTATTTTGCATTTCTTGAATTTTAACCCCCCTAATTTGAAGCTTAACCCCCACTCTGGACCAACTTGCCCATGTATGGTTTAACCCAGCACCTTTACCAGACATGTGCACAGTTTAAAAATGTCCCCCTCCCGCTTTATTGGATGATTTGCCCCTCCCCGCGGAAAAATGAAAAAGTAAAAATTATCCTTTTTTTCTTATTTCCCATATTGGGATTTTTTGATTTTGCCTTTCAGTTTAGCTTTGGATTAACCTCTTTTCCTTTTTTATGTAGCTAAAAAAGTAAAAACATTAAAAAAGAAAGGGGGAGAAGGGGGGAAAAAAAAAAGGGGGGGGGGGGCCCCCCTGGGGGGGCGGGGGAAAAAACAGAAAGGGGGGGGGGGGGGGGAAAAAAAAAAAAAACCATATACTTTATATTGTTCAAAAAAAAAAAATTATGGTTTAAAGGGGGTAAACAGGATATGTGTGAAATTCACATTTTGGTAAGAAAATTTAGTATAAAAAAGTACCTAAATATTTCGCGAGGGGGGGGGGGGGGGTCGATTTCAATTCTAGAGGGGGCCCCCTAGATTTTTGTCTAGGGGGAGGGTCCCAAAATTTTGAGGCTAGGGGGGGGGTTGCACCCCACCCCGTCCCCTCTTTTCTCATCTATGAAGGGAGCGTATTTTGTCATATACATTTTAATTGTACGATGTGTTTTTGAAGCTTGCAGAAAATTTTTGTGCATTAAAATAAAATAAATATTGCATTATTATTCAGGTTTATATAAAAAGTCGGGGAAGCTGGTTTTCCTCAGACTGGACCATGCGGGAAAAATGACTTTGCTGCACATGCTCAAGGATGATCAAATGGCACAACACGTCCCCACTTTGCACCCAAGAGAGTAAATATTTTAACGAAGCGACTATATTGTGATGAAAAACACATTTTCACATACCACCAGGCACAATTATTGTCATTTGCACCCATAGATGAACAAAAAGGAAGGGTAAAGTTCACCCCCCAGCCTTCAAATTTTGCCCCCCCCCCAAAAAAAAAAAAAAAAAAAAAAAAATTCAGCCCCCCACGCCCCATCCATTCTCCACCCAAACTTTGGAATTTTTTACCCCTGCCCCCCCCCTCTAGCTTTTGAAATCTGACCCCCCCTCTACCCCATCAAGAAAATTTTAAGTACTTTTTATACTAAATTTTCTTCTAAAAACGTGAATTTTAACTGAAATTCATGTTTTTACACCCTTTTTATACCAAGCAAGATATTGCTTTTAATCCAATAAAATGTAGTATAATATTATAAAAAAAATTCAAAATTAAACCTAATGGCTTAAAAATATTTTGCTCTGGACATTTGTCAACGTTATAGATGTCCCGGAGACGAAACAAAACGATGTGGAGGATTATATAGATTGAGGGCGTTGCATATTCGCTATCTTAGTTAATTTAACAAGTCCTCTGTTTCTCTGACACAAGGAGTCACAATCATTAAAAGATAAGAAACTTTATTGCACACGTTACATTTTAGTAACTATATAGCACAATATTTAAAAAGAAATTATATTGCATATAAAAAACCCATTATAATACGCTATCAAAATTTTACAAATAACAAAGATTTTTTACTGCAAAACATAGTTATAAACTTTTGCCAAATCTATTTTATATAAAACGGTATATTTTTAAGTTTAGATTATTGTTGCAAAGGTTCTATTAATAATGGTAATGATTAAACCACATGTTGTTATAGAAAATCAACGTGACTCTGATTCATTTTGTTTAAATTATTTGTGGTTTAAGATATGAAAAAAGTTACAATTATGAAAATTTTTGACGCTTATGGCTCATTGTGTCAAAGCAACGACGAAATTAAAATGAGAAACAACGTTTACACTTTTACCTACTGAAAATTTTTAATTATAAAATCTATAAATTTTGTTCCTAATTTCATAAACAAAAGTTTTATTTTCAAAAACTCTTTCATGATTCTATATTATGCACGTGTAGGTCCTGTTATTTTCGAATTTGTACTTCATACAACGTTTAGTATACAAGTTATAACTATTAGAAACAAATTACTCAAACATTAATATTACTATTGCAATATTAAGTCATGATTCAGTGTAACAAAAAGTTTGAAACCATGGTTTATTGTTTACTAAGTATGATGATATCTGATTTAATTTTCATTGGTAAAATTTTCACATGTTTTGGTGAATAAATTTAAACTTCCAAAAACATATAGTAATTAGATGACACCAACACTAACAGTATCATGTATAAAAGTAGGATCACAAGCACAATACAAAGAGTATTAAATACTTAACTTTGAATAAAAAATTTTACATAAATTTTGAATAAAAAAAGAAGACCAAGGTTGTTGAAAACGTGTGGAGGACCAGTAATTTTAGACTGGTTCCCGCAATGAACTAAAATTATGCGAACATTGTATTTTCAAATGGGAACAACCATAGATTTTTATTTTCAAATAGCACCTGCTTTTTATTGCATGCCTTATTAAACTATTTTGGAAAAGCAAACATTTAGTTTTTTGGCTGTATTAGAAGCTTATATTGGCCAAAATTTGTAAAATTCATACAATTCACAAGCTTGTACTGTGAACAATGAACTGCGACTCATTTCATTTAAAGCAACAGAAAACAAGTGAGTTTTAAAAGATCTTATACCAATTCTTTTAAAAATACGTTTACATTGCTATAGCAGTGGTCCTTGAAACAGTGGATGCTGTACCATAAACCACCTGCTAAACATGGATACTGCAGCATTCACTCTTTCAAGGACCACGGATATCGAATGGATGCTAGCATCCATCAATAAATAACCAACTGGAATAAATAATTAAGTTTTACACCATTTATTACGTTAAATGGATGCTACAGCATTTATTTGGTTAAATGGATGCTACAGCATTTATTTGGTTGAATGGATGCTATTGCTAAAGTATCCATTTTACCTTTACCGTTTTTATTGTTTAGATCTATTCTACATCATATACATCCATCTACCTTTACCGTTTATTTAGACCTGAGAATTACCCCCCGGGGGTTTTATTAGGAGGTGGCAATTCCAAAATGGGGAGGCACGGGGGGCAATTTTTTTTGAAATGAGGTGCAATAAAACGGGAGGAGTGCAAGCAGGGGAAAAGAAAAAAAGAGAAAAAGAAGGAAAAAAGAGAAAAAAAGAAAAAAAAAGAAAAAAACGACAAAAAAGCGAAATTTAAAATGCATTGAAATAGGTTAAAAACTGCAGAAATTTCGCGATGATGGCGTCATAATAGGTCAAAATCTATAGCAATGTAAAAGTATTTTTAAAAGAATTTGTATGAGATCTTTTAAAACTTAAATAATTCTAAAAAATAATATATTTTTTGTTTAAATTCAGCTTTTGGCTGTGGACTTTCACCCCGCACCCACCAAAGGTGGTACCTGGCGGATCCTTGAGCGATTACCTTTAGATCTGACTCTTGGATCGGAGTAATAAACCCAGGAAAACATTTGCAAACAGAGTTTGTTAAAAACGTCTCAGCTGGCGGGGGTCTAAGAAAAACTAAGGGTGCAACCCCTTGGTTCACTATTGGATCTTTTAAGGGTTAAATTCAGCTTTTGGCTGGGGACTTTCACCCCACACCCACAAAAGGTGGTACTTGGCGGATCCTTGAGCGATTGATTTCCTTTAGAGCTGACTCTAAAAAAAAGCCTCTGATTTCGGCGGCCCACGGCCGCCGGAATAATGAGAAAAGAAACCTGATTTCTAAAATAGCTCATTTAAAGTATGATTTTTTTACAAGTTTTTAACGTCAGACTTAAATTTTTGGCTCTAAAAAATTAATTCATATGCTATATTTTTTAAGATAATTTCAACTTTTTTTCAAAAAATTTTAAGTCTTTAAAATTTAATAATGTTAAGTAACTATGAATTTTTAAATTCTGATAAAAACATAACATTTTCTTGTTTGACAAATAAGGCTCCTTCTTTGAACTCCAGAATTATTTTAAACTAAGCTGCACAAGCGTAATATAAATAAATAAATAAAGACAAGGAGGAAATGTTTTTATATTTTTTTATTTCATTTTAAAAATTTCTTTTTTGTCTCAAATTTAATTTTACGTTTTTGTAAAATACATTATTGATTTTTAAAACTTTTTTATATGTTTTTAAAATCAAAACACACTTTTGGAAGTTTTTAGATTATAAAACACAAATCCTCGCTCCATGAGTGAGATTTAACAGTTTAAATTTTTTGTCGCCAGTGTACGTAATTTTAGTTGGTACAGACATTTTAGGTAAAACCCTTGTAGCTGCAACTCTCACCTTTTTGTTTACTCCAATAATCGCTCAGAATTGTTTTTTGCCTTTCGAATCGACTAATCAGCATAGTGGTAACAAAAATCATGTATGGGCACACTTCCAACTTTACTTGAGGTGGTAAAAATCCTAAATGAGTTCCGCAATTGTGCAGTTTCGCCAGTCCTTACAGTACACATGCTCTTCTCTGCGGGTGGGGACCACTGACCTGAAACATGTTGAAATGACTCACTTTACACTGCGCCATTAAAATAGACAGCAGCAAGTATTTCACGGCTATTTTTATTATTATTATTATTATTAATGATCAGATAACCAAACTAATATTTTACTATGCATAGTCTATGCATAGTTTAATTCTACTATATCATCATTTCATTTTTCTTTTCATTTTTTTTTCTTTTCTTTTTTTATCAACAACATCAAATTTGCGACTTAATCGCTGCCAATGAATTCTAACAAAATATCAACATAGCTATCTGAAATGATTTTAGAGGCTCAAAAGAGCGCTTCTTTAAGTCGGTTTTAAAACTTTTCTTGAATGCATCTAAAAAAGCAACAGTTACTTGAGATGGGAGTTGATTGTTCCAAGCTATAACCACCCTATTTGCAAAAGAAAATTTCCTTGCATTAAATTGACTTTCTTCAACAGCCATGTTAAAGGGATCACCACAGGTGATCTGCAGGGTAAACTTAAAAAAATCATTGGCTTGCAAATTGTTTAAGCTATGTATAATTTTAAAGCACTCATATAAATCAGCTTTGTCTCTTCGGTCCTTTAATCTTTCTAAGCCTAGGTAATCTAGTCTTTGTTCATAACCAACAGGTAACAACTTGCATTTATAAAACAACTTCCTACTGAAATTTTGTTGCACTTTTTCCAAAATGTTTATATTTTTTTGTAAATAAGATTCCAAACTGTACTAGCATACTCCAGAATTGGTCTAGCATAGGACTTATACGCTCTGAGAAGATTGATTCTAGAGTTTGAATTAAATGTTTTAATAATTAGTGATGTCACTCACACGTTTTATTAAGCAGTTCAGCAAGGATATCTAAGTTATGATTTTTAAGAAATTTGTTATAATTGCAGATAATTTTGCCTAGACCACAATTATATTGATAGACAATTTTAATGTTGGGTAAAGCTAATTTTTTAATTGGAATAAAAGAGAGAAACCTTTGGTCCTTGAAGATATTGGAAAATTCTATTAAGTGCGAAATTAAATGAAATTTTATGAATTAAATTATTAATTAAGATGCGCTTGCTTTGTGTGTAACATCATGATTGTATTTTTCTCTGAAATGCCTACTGCTCAGAGCTGTAAGTGCTGGGTTTTTCACCCGAATCTGTGTTTTTGCTTTAATCTGGGTTTCTGTTTTTTTTTTTAGGAATCTGGGGTTTTTTTCTCAGGAATATTACTTAATAATTTACAAAATTTCACGGCAAAACCAAAAATCGCCAGGAAGTTATTCAAAAAACATGTTAAAAAACACGTTTTTAACATTTTTTGCGCTTTACTCCGCTCAAAACACAAACATTTTTGTTTTAATATTTTTACCTGCGCTTACGACTGTGTTTTTTTTTTACATTTATGGGATAAACAAATTTAACCCCATAAATTGTCCCTTGCAAATTTTAAAATTAAAAGGTCTCTCTATTTATTTGGGTAGTCAAAATAAACTTGTGGATAAATTCCCCATAAGTTCCCCATAGGTGGTCCTAATTTGTATTGCAATAGGGTAGTGCATTTAATTTCGGCACTTTTCCCAATTGAGCATTTTTGATTTTGGACTATATCTTTGGTAATCCTGGACGGAATACGACGTTTGATAGCTCAAATGAGAGTTAATTATATGTAGATGATTGTCGTGAGCTTTTTATTTGTTATGTTATGATATTTTCAAGTGAAATTGTGTGATTTATAAAAAATAAAATTGTTACTCGTTTTTAGAACATGGGCATTTCATGATTACGCAATAAATTGGTTTAAAAATTAAACTGTCCTGGTAAAATTTAGTCTATTTTTCGAATTTTTAGTCCCCGTGGTTCTACGTTGCGTCTGTAGTGAGCAATCGTTATAAAATAAAATAGTGTAATTTCGGCACACATATTGCTGTAGGTAAAAACGGGTTGAATTAAATTGTCGGGTGTTAAATTGCAGTTGTAAACAGTTAAAAGACAACGTTGAAATGTTTAGGGGTCATAGCACTGCACTTAAACTCGATTAAGGCGGTCCTTTTAAAAAGTGCCGAAATTAAATGCCCTTTTTTCCCAAATTTTGCTCATTTTGATACCATTTGGCATTTTAGCTGTAAATTTTTACCAGTTACAGATTGAACAACAAGTAGAAGCTTAAATTAAAGAAAACTGTCTGGAGATAATGATAAGTTTTAAAATTTTTGAAAATATTTTTGAAAATTGAAAATGATTTTTTGACTGAGAAACAATTGATTGTTTGTAAAGTGCCGAAATTAAATGCAAACATTTAATTTCAGCAATTTTCCATTTTTTTTAAAACTGATTTAATTAAGTAAAAAAACTACTTTCGTACAATGAAACTTTTGTGACGCAACGCAGTATCGGGAAAGCTTCCAAATGAGCTATCAAACATGAAAATTGGGCCATACAGTGAAAAGTTACATAGGAAAAACAAAAAAGTGCCGAAATTAAATGCACTACCCTAAATTGTGCGTTTGCATTTTATTTGCAGATTTTAACCCTAGTATATATAAAATAGGTTTTATTATATGATTGCTTGATTTTAGGGTTTTACTAAGGTTTATAAAGCAAGCAATTGTTTTCATGTTTATATGATTAAAACAATGTTTTGAAAACAAATTTTAGTAACGTCACCATTCATTTGGTATTTTAGTAATTTTATATTTTTGTTGGTTCAAGTTAATTTTTGAATTAATAAAAACAATGAATATTAAACTTTTACTGGCGAAAGTTAAAATTTTGATTTAAATTTAACTTTTTTAGCACTTACACAAGTAGCAGCCGTTCTGCAAACAAAGGGGAGCTCTTTTATACTTTTTTCGATTTTTAGGCTTTAAAAATTTTGTGCATTCTAAATGCATAAAATTAAACAATATAAACACATTTTCCGCTTCGCAGAAAGGTGAAACATGCAATGTATTTTTATGTATTTTTAACAGCACTTTTTTAAATTACAAACCCAAGGCAGCTACGCATATATTTTTGGACAAATTTATCCAATCATTTATGTTTGATTGAGGTTTTTGTAAGTAATTGAAAATATTTAAGCTGTTTATTGCATGCATAATACAAAATTGTTTCAACTCCAAGCTTTTAGCTAACAATCATGTAGACCTCACACCACAAACCGTGTGACCCAAGTACATAAGCGCCTAAAAAACAATCTGAATTTTAAATTCTTTCAGTGTTTAAATAAAATTTTAAGATGTAGTACAAAATTTTAACACTGTATTAATTCAGTGTAACAACAAATAGTTTAGAAATTAGATTTAAAAAAACTAAAATTATTTTATTATCATTGGCTGTTTTGACAGCGTATTTCAAAAAAAATTTACCTCCGCCGGCTGGAGGGACACCCTCAGACACCTTGGCTGAAGTTTTGCGTCGGATATCCATCCGCTTGGAGGGTAACAAATTGAGTAGAAATTAGGTTTTAAAAACAAAAATAAAACTATTTTCATAAGATTGGCTGGCGACGATTTTTAAGCGGTTTTTAGTGCATATTTAAAAAAAACATTTCGCCTCCGACGGCTAGAAGGATACCCTCTAGACCGACGCTTCGCATCGGTTTGGCGCCGCTACTATGTAGGGTTACAAATTGTGTAGGAATTATTGGTTATAAAAATTTCCAAGCAGTTTTCAGTGCAAATTTCAAAAAAATGTTTTTCGCTGCCGCCCCCTTTCTCACTAGCAAAATTCTAAAATACGGTTGTGAATTGTGATTTACTTTTTTTGTATTTAAGAAAAATCTAATGTTGAAAAGTAAAATTAATTTTTGATATTTTGTAGTACTTAGTTTCTTTGTCGTTTAAAAGCTTAGATTGATTGGTTCTTGTTAAAATTTTTGGAATCATGGTTTTTTCCCCTTGATCTTTTTTTTTCGAAATCTGAATTTTTTTCATACAAAGTTTTTTTTTAAGAAAATCTTGCTGGGAGCCCTGAAAAGAATCAATATTGACAAAATAATTAAAATTAAAACTTAATTTTCATATAAACCACAGACCATAATTAATGTGTACATCATAGTGTTGTAAAAGATAATGATTTTCGATTGTTTTAAGTAAAAGTAAAACTAAATCGAAAAATTTTAATTTAAGTAAATTTAAGTAAAGTTTTTAAAATCATTATAATCATTAAAATTAATTAAGTTAACAGTAAAATTTTTAATATTCTAAATTCCTAATTTAAAAATTTTAAAGTCCCAAGTTTATTAAATAAAATCATTAAATTCACATTTAAAAGCTAGTAAATGAAAAAATTTTAAGTTCATGTAAGCCCCGAAGTGTCTTAACATATATCGCCCGAATTTAAATAATTTACAAAAATAAAAATTTTAAATATTGTAATTATGAAACTTTTACAGAATTAGTTGATTGAAAATCAAAAAATTTGATTTTATTTTACTTTACAAACTTACCATAAATTTGATTTAAAATTTGTTTGCATACGTGGCTAATTGTTGTTGTGAAAAACTTAAAAACAAAATATTTAAGATATGTAAAAGAGGATTTACCGATTTGCAAAAATGTTAACCATTTAAAAACAAAAAATTAACCTTTTGTGGCTTTTTCAAATCTCTAAGAATATTTATTATGTGAAAAGCATCAATCTTTATCGCTAAGAATAAAAATATTGACCTTTATTGCTACAAATGATGTTGTTGAATATTGTAGAGTAGGATCTTGTGGTATAAGAATATTCGCTGATGACTGTAAATTTTATTTAGCTCGCAGTAATAAAACACTTACAATTTGACGGAATCCCTAAAAAAGTTTCATATTTGGACTAAAAAATGGCAAATTAACATTGCCTTTCAGAAGTGTAAAGTACTGGTTGCTGGTTATCAAAAAATACCTGATAAAAACTTTTAGCGATATACTGATAGAAAAAACAAATTTTATCCATGATCTTGGTGTTTGTATCACTAGTGAATTAAATTTTGGTCAACATTGTCATGAAATTTCTACAAAAGCCAATTATCGAGCGTCTTTAATACTGCGTTGTTTTAATAATAACAGATCAAATTTTTTTATTCATGCGTATAAGTTGTATGTAAGACCTTTGTTAGAGTCATGTACACCTGTGTTTAACTCCTATCAAGTAGGTGATATTGTATGTTTGGAAAAAGTGCAAAGATATTTTACAAGACGGGTATGTCAAAAATGCCATATTCCTTATCAAAACTATAGTGATCGTCTTCTTAAACTAAATCTGAAACCTTAGAAATTCGTCGCTTAAAAAAATGATCTTTGTATTGTTTTTAAAATAGTAAATAATCTGATTGATCTTAAAATTAAAAATTTTTTTAACTATGAATCATCAAAATATAGTTTACGAGGACACAATTTAAAATTGCGTCATATTGAAAAACATCAACTAAATTGTAGAAAGATTTCTTTCTCACAGAGAGTTATTAAATGTTGGAATTCTTTAGACAACAGCGTTGTAACCGTGAGTTCGCTAAAGCATTTTAAAAAATGTCTAAATCAAGTAGATTTCAGAGATTTTATTACCCAGTACTAATAACTTTAATTTCTTTTAGGTAGTAATTTAGAGTGGGCTATTTCCCACCTTTGCCTGCCTAGTTTGTCATTCCATGTATTTTCTCTTTTTTATGTATCACATGACATGTTTTGATAAATAAACATTTTTGATTTGATTTGATTTGATTTATTGCGTATTACACTAGGTTTATTACCTAAGAAAAACTTCTACTTTCTTGGTAAACAAAACTCAGATTTTTTTTTGTTTTTGTTGTAAACATTGATATTTGTGAATTTTCAACAACCTTGATAATTTGTAATATATGTATCTGTCTGCAATAATGGATAAAACATTCTTGTTGCAGCCTAAAATGCATGTAATAAATTGTTCATTCATGGTTTTCCGTAATAAATAAAATATGTTCTTTTCCTCTTTGGAATATAGTTTTATGCCCACATTACGAACTTGAACAGTGTATCCATAAATAAATTTAACTTTTAACTTGCAATTTACTTCATTTAATAATATAATAAAATATAAAAAATATAAGTTAATAATGATTTTTATTTATATTAACTTTTTGTTCATAAATTTTTTTTCGTGGGACATTGTCTTTGTTTTAATCCTAAAACAAGCTTTCTCACGTTTTGGCAGTCGCGGTTAGTGTATAATGTAAAATGGAGCTTCGGGGGCGCTCTGGGATAGATCATTGCTTTTAACCTTTGTGGAGTTTTTTTCGTCAAAAACTGCTGCAAATCCGCAAAGGTATTGCGCGCCAGTGCTGCACTGTGATAAACTCCGCGTCCGGAAGTGGGTAGACGCGAAGTTTAACACGGTGCAGCACTGGCGCGAAACACCTTCTGCGGATTTGCAGTGAAACAATTCCCCCAAAGGGTTAAAACCAATGATCTTTCCCGAAGATCCGAGCTCCGGAGCCTCCTGAAGCTCCAGAGCTCCGGTCAGATCCACTTAACTATCAGTCCGTTGAGAACTCGGATTCCAGGTATTACGGGGAAATCAGCCGAAAATCGGAACTAAAGAAGACCAAGGTTGTTGAAAATATACGGAGGACCAGTTACCTTAGACTGGTTCCCGCAATGAACTAAAAATTATGCGAACATTGTATTTCCAAATAAGAACAACCGTGGATTTTTATTTTCAAATGCACCACCTGCCTTTTATTGTCTGCCTTATTAAACTAAACTCAACGGCGCTGTAGAAGCGACAGAGCGGTCGCGACAGCCGCCGCGCAGAATAATTATAAAAAAATAAAAAAACAATAACGGAGATGCTCATTGTATTTTAAATTAATTCTATTACGCGGCCTGAAGCCGGTAAAAATACAGCTATAGTGTCATTAAAACTTTTGGGTTAATTTAAGCCTAGCGAACTGAATAAGTTGATTTTGTAATTTACATAAAATGGACCAAAATCGTATAGAAAATTTCTAATATTTATTCTATATGAATATATTAATATAAAACATAGGTAAAAAACATATACTATGACAGAAAGTAATTTTTTCATGCTGTTTAAATATCTTTTTGCACAATAAATGACGTTTTCAGATATAAATTGGTATATTTTTATATTATTTTTTTATTTTAACCATTTCAACTATTTGAAAATAGATTTGAAATGAACTGCTGGCATTAATCCAGCAACATTCAGTGTTTAAGTAATGTCGCTTCCTGGTGGCATTTGAGTTTAGTTTGGGAGAGCAAACATTCAGATTTTTTGGACTAAAAACTATATTGGCCAAACTTTGTGAAATCTATACAATTCACAAATTTGAACTGTGAACAATGAACTGCGACTCATTTCACTTAAACCAACAGAAAACAAGAATAAGTGTTGTCAAATTTGTCAATAACAAACACGAAAATCTTGTTACAAAAATTGTAAATTTTGATATTATGACTGCCAAAGTTTTTAAATGAACTATATTAATAATTTATTTTTACTGATAAAAAAGTCTTGGTTGGTTGGTGTTTTTGCGTAGACACCTTGCACTGGAACTCGGTTTATACATGAAGTATGTAAAAACATAGCGAGTCACCATAATGGATAATTACCGTATCTTCTACTTATCTTTTGTAGTATGCAGATCAACTGATCGAAATTTCGCGCGCTTTCGAGGGTTGATCTGCATACTACAAAAAGATAATTAGGAGATACGGTAGTTATCCATTATGGTGACTCGCTATGTTTATTGCATACTTCATGTATAAACTGAGTTCCAGTGCAAGGTGCCTATAGACAAAAACCAAGAAACTAAAATAGTAAGTTATGTTTAATTATCACATTATGTACATTAAACGACTGTTTGTTTTTTAACGGTCCTAATTAATGCTGAAACTGGTTGTCATAAATAGAAGAATTTAGCAATTTTTTCTGACACTTTCTTTCACCTGATCGCATTAACACATAAGCTTTATAAACGTTTGAATTCTATAAATAGGTAAAAACAAAAGTTAAAGCAAAACATATTTGTGTATAACAGAATTAAAATAATCGTTGTTAATATAAAACTATTTTTTACTTAAAAATAGCAGGAAACTGATAAGGACAGCACAGCACCTTTTTTAGGTTGCATTTTAATATTTTTAGTAAACGCGTCATATTAAAATGCATATTTCATTATATGTATGATAATTAATTTAGGTTTTATTTAGCATATATAATAATTACTGTTGCTATTTTTAAATTTAAAAAAGTTGTTTTATGCTATGCCATATAGTTTGTCATACAAATTTGACTTAACTGAATAAAATGGATAAACTAAAACGCAATTCGCATTTCGCGTCTAAGTGAGACGCGCTAACAATCAGAAAAGGTTAATATTCTTATTCTACATTTGTTTTATATTCACGTTAAAATTATCAAAACGCGTTTTAATATTCATATTCAATTTTTTTTAAATATCAAACGATGGTCATATCAAAATATACTCCTATTTTGTATTTGTGACACGTGTGCTTTTAAATGCTTACTATATAATATTCGTCATTAAGTCTGTTAAAATATACTCCTATTTTGTATTTGTGACACGTATGCTTTTAAATGCTTACTATATAATATTCGTCATTAATTCTGTTAAAATATACTCCTATTTTGTATTTGTGACACGTGTGCTTTTAAATACTTACTATATAATATTCTTCATTAAGTCTGTTAAAATATACTCCTATTTTGTATTTGTGACACGTGTGCTTTTAAATGCTTACTGTATAATATTCGTCATTAAGTCTGTTAAAATATACTCATATTTTGTATTTGTGACACGTGTGCTTTTAAATGCTTACTGTATAATATTCGTCATTAAGTCTGTTAAAATATACTCCTATTTTGTATTTGTGACACGTGTGCTTTAAATGCTTACTGTATAATATTCGTCATTAATTCTGTTAAAATATACTCCTATTTTGTATTTGTGACACGTGTGGTTTTAAATGCTTACTGTATAATATTCGTCATTAAGTCTGTTAAAATATACTCCTATTTTGTATTTGCGACACGTGTGCTTTTAAATGCTTACTGTATAATATTCGTCATTAAGTCTGTTAAAATATACTCCTATTTTGTATTTGTGACATGTATGATTTTAAATGCTTACTGTATAATATTCGTCATTAATTCTGTTAAAATATACTCCTATTTTGTATTTGTGACACGTGTGATTTTAAATGCTTACTGTATAATATTCGTCATTAAGTCTGTTAAAATATATTCCTATTTTGTATTTGCGACACGTGTGCTTTTAAATGCTTACTGTATAATATTCTTCATTAAGTCTGTTAAAATATACTCCTATTTTGTATTTGTGACACGTATGATTTTAAATGCTTACTGTATAATATTCGTCATTAATTCTGTTAAAATATACTCCTATTTTGTATTTGTGACAGGTGTGGTTTTAAATGCTTACTGTATAATATTCGTCATTAATTCTGTTAAAATATACTCCTATTTTGTATTTGTGACACGTGTGCTTTTAAATGCTTACTGTATAATATTCGTCATTAATTCTGTTAAAATATACTCCTATTTTGTATTTGTGACACGTGTGCTTTTAAATGCTTACTGTATAATATTCGTCATTAAGTCTGTTACAATATACTCCTATTTTGTATTTGTGACACGTATGATTTTAAATGCTTACTGTATAATATTCGTCATTAATTCTGTTAAAATATACTCCTATTTTGTATTTGTGACACGTGTGGTTTTAAATGCTTACTGTATAATATTCGTCATTAATTCTGTTAAAATATACTCCTATTTTGTATTTGTGACACGTGTGCTTTTAAATGCTTACTGTATAATATTCTTCATTAAGTCTGTTAAAATATACTCCTATTTTGTATTTGTGACACGTATGATTTTAAATGCTTACTGTATAATATTCGTCATTAATTCTGTTAAAATATACTCCTATTTTGTATTTGTGACACGTGTGGTTTTAAATGCTTACTGTATAATATTCGTCATTAATTCTGTTAAAATATACTCCTATTTTGTATTTGTGACACGTGTGGTTTTAAATGCTTACTGTATAATATTCGTCATTAATTCTGTTAAAATATACTCCTATTTTGTATTTGTGACACGTGTGCTTTTAAATGCTTACTGTATAATATTCGTCATTAATTCTGTTAAAATATACTCATATTTTGTATTTGTGACACGTGTGGTTTTAAATGCTTACTGTATAATATTCGTCATTAAGTCTGTTAAAATATACTCCTATTTTGTATTTGCGACACGTGTGCTTTTAAATGCTTACTGTATAATATTCGTCATTAAGTCTGTTAAAATATACTCCTATTTTGTATTTGTGACACGTATGATTTTAAATGCTTACTGTATAATATTCGTCATTAAGTCTGGTTCTATGGTTTGAGTTTATAAATCCAGCTTACTGCAGAAAACAACTGGTTAATTTTTTTTTTCAAATGCGCTTGTCGTCAGTTTCCTGGAATCGTTTGACAAATTACACATAACGGTGTCATTTTGCTATTGTTCCTCACTTCGTGTGTCCAGACTGATGTCGGCATTTCGTTTGGAAATAACCCGTTTCGGTTGCTGCGCAAGGAAAAAAATAAAACCGGTCACATAGCGGGGGTAAAAGCGTTGAAAAATAGATTTCAGTTTGTAAATTTTTTTTTCATAACCTGGTGAGCTAACGAACAATTACAGGTTAGTATTTTTTTTCCTAGTGTAAATTTAGCTGTTTTTTTATAGAAAACAGCAAAATTTACCCATGTCAGCAAACATTTAAAAACATTTAAAATATTTTTGCTATTGAAGGTTAAGAACGGTATAAATAATTTCTGTTGTGTGATTTTATTGAAATTTCAGAATTCAAAGTTTTAATCTTTAAATTCTGTAACTTTAACCGTTAACGTAATGGCCTTTTCCTCAGTTACAACCGTGAAACCTTCGTACGACAAAGGTGAAACCTTCGTCTCACTGTGGTGATAATTTTTTATGACAAATCTCGTACCTAAATCTTACCGCGGTAAACCCTTTGCATGACCTAGGTCGTACTTCCGTCATACATAATTTTTTGTGCGCGAATAGTGCCCAGTGAGCGAACAAATTGAAATGGTTAAATCTGTACGGTAGCAATATGCAAATTTTTACAAAATAAAATATTCCATGTAGGTAATACACTGTATCCCTGAAAAAAATCTGCATATTGCTACCGTACAGCTTTAACCATTTCAATTTGATCGCTTACTGGACACCACTCGCGCAAAAAAAATATGTATGACGGAGGTACCGTATAGGTCTTATAAAGAGTTTTCTTCATCAAGAAAATACAATCTTTTTTTTTGAAGATTCTGTCAGAAAGATTTTTGCAATATTATTACGAAAAACCACGAATGAACAATTTATTAAATGCATTTTAGGCTGCAACAAGAATGTTTTATGCATTATTGCACACAGATGCATTATATTACAAATTATCAAGGTTGTTGCAAATTCACAAATATCAATGTTTTCAACAAAAACAGAAAAAATCTGAGTTTTGTTTACCAAGAAGATACAAGTTTTTCTTAGGTAATAAGTCCAGTGTAATACGTAATAAAGGTCCATATTTTTATTCTTAGCGATAAAGATCGATGCTTTTCACATAATAATAATATTCTTACAGATTCGAAAAAGCCATAAAAGGTTATTTTTTGTTTTTAAATGGTTAACATTTTTGCAAATCGATAAATCCTCTTTTACATATCTTAAATATTTTGTTTTTAAGTTTTTCACAACAACAATTAGCCACGTATGCATCCAAATTTAAAATGAAATTTATGGTAAGTTTGTAAAGTAAAATAAAATCAAATTTTTTGATTTTTAATCAACTAATTCTGTAAAAGTTTCATAATTACAATATTTAAAATTTTTATTTTTGTAAATTATTTAAATTCGGTCGATATATATGGCGATACAATTAAGACACTTCGGGGCTTACATGAACTTAAAATTATTCATTTACTAGCTTTTAAATGTGAATTTAATGATTTTATTCAATAAACTTGGGACTTTAAAATTTTTAAATTAAGAATTTAGAATATTAAAAATGGTACTGTTAACGTAATTAATTTTAAAGATTATAATGATTTTAAAAATCATATTTTTAATATAATTGGAATTTTGAGCAAATATATATGTAGTTTTTTTTATAAATTAAATTTTAAAATTGCAAATAAAAATTCACAATTCCCAAATTTACCAATCCTTCTATATTCATTTTCTTGATTTGTTATTTAAAGCAAATGTATTGTTTTAAAATTTAGTTAGGAAACTTATTAAAATTTATTCATAAATTATAATTCATAAATTTATTTAATTCATATTGATTCAGAAATTAAATAATTACTGTTTCGCTTTATTATTTGGGATTCAAAGTCTTTTACGTGTAAAATTAACTTTTGTAAAATACATTGGTTGAATTATATGGCTGACGCTAAAAATTAGAATGCAGACATGAGGGAACCATTTAAAATTGTGCGGTAATGACGTTTTTTTTAAACAACAAAGAACGCGGAATTTTTTTTTATTCCACCTTTTCACAAAATATACATAACACAAGCAACTTTAGCCCTGAAAAAATTTGCATTTAGGTTCCAAATTAAGTAATGATAAATAATTATTAAAATACAGTTTTTAATCTTTGTTATTAACCCGATTTAGTGAAAAATTTTGAATGTTTTTGTTGTTAAATAGTCGATTCAATACTGTAAATATCGCGATTAGCTGGATTTTATTTGCCTAAGTTAAATTTAAAGGCACTGTAAAAGCAACAGAGCGGTCGCGACGGCCGCTCGCCGGCCAGAATAATTATAAAGAAAATTAAAAAAACAGGGACAGAAATACGCACGGTATCATTCTCTTTTCTTATTTTAACAATTTCAAGTGTTTGAAAATGGATTTGAACATGAACCGCTGGCATTAATCCAAACATTCAGTGTTTAAGTAATAACACTTCCTGGTAGCATTCGAGTTTAGTTTTTTATTATAAGTATCCTAAAAACAGTTGTTCTCTGCGTTTCGATGTTTAAAATTTTAGAATTTATAACAAATTTAAATATATATAAATTATTGCAACTTACGGGCTTCAATTCTTTTACAAAATAAAAAATAATAAAGCACATAAAACACATTTTCCAGGGCTCTTGCTTGTAAATTTCGAGTTAACAAAAAATAGCTAACTTTTTCAGCTGTTAAACGTTAATTTAATAATTTTAGAATTTAATAAATTTGTTTAGTTTGTAAATTTAAAAGAACTTAAAATATTAAAATAGCTAACGTAAAACTATTTAAAAAGTTAATGCAAATATAGTCTATACAAAAATGATGCGAACTGGCGACAAAACTCGAAATTTGAAATGTTATATATCCATAACGGAGGTTAGAATATGTGCGGGACATAATGCGGTGAAAAAAACTTGGTCCCAAAAAAAAACAAAACTTTTTTATTAGTACGAGATAAGAAACGCCGCTTGGTAAGCTATTAAAACAAACTTTTATGAATTTTTTCTGAAAGTTTGAGCGAAATCGGCTAGCTGAAGCTTTTTTTATAATGCGTTGAATGCGCGCGGCTTTCGCGATTTTTCGCGAATTTTTGCCACGCTAATACACTGTCCGAATTATTTATTTTGTTTTGCTTCCTGCTCGAAGTGTTTACGATATTGATCATATTGTTATATTTGCATGACGTAGGGAAGTATTTTGGAATTTTAACGAAAATTTATGTTGCGTTTTCATAGGGTTATTTGGACCATTTTCTAATATTTTAAATCAAAATAAATTAAAAAATTTAAAACTAATCTTTTAAAGTATGTTATTTTTATAAAACTTAATTGAAAGGTTAGCTGCTGCCAGCATACGGGCTTGGAATCCTTCCGAATTTCAAATTTGTCATTTTTGACAGCTTATTGTACGCTTAATATTAGGTTTTTTTACACAAACAGTATATCAAAATTCGTACTATGTGATAAATTTTACGTTTTGATGATTTTCAAAAAAAAATTGAAAAAAATTTTTGGCATTCGTGTTTGCCCCCTCCCCCCCCCTCTAGCCCCAGGGGGGTCAACCCGAAAAAAAAATTTTAGGTCAAAATAAGGAATAAAAATTGGCGGACATTTAATATATAGCAATAAGATCAATATCGTACACACTTCGAGCAGGAAGCAAAACAAAATATATAATTCGGACAGTGTATGGGGAACGGGACACGAGGGTACTGGACACGAGGTTAATGGACATAAGGGTACTGGACACGGGGGTACTGGACACGAAGGTACTGGGCTTAAAAAAATTGCGTTCACCACTACCTCGCAGCAGAATCGATTCATTATGCAAGGGGGGCACGAGGGTACTGGACACGAGGGTACTGACGAGCAAAAAATAATAACCTTCCCGCATAAATCGGGATAAATTTATTGCATAACAATAGTTTGGTTTACTTAAATATCATAGTTTGTTTGACTGACTTATAAAAGGTAGGATTATAAAGATAAAATTTTTGAGAAGACATAAAACAAAAATAATAATATTATAACATTAAAACATTTTCGTGTAATTTATCTAGATTTTCGTGCATTTTATATATAATAATTAGCTTTAAGAATGCTGAGAATTTATGAGACCACTCTAAAGATAATAAACATTAAGGTTGTTGTTATGTTTTGATTATGCTGTCAAAAAATTTTTGTGGTTATTTTTCGTGGATTTTAAAAAAAATGAATTCTTTATAATGCCTTCGGAAAAAAAATGCAAATAATTTTGCTATTAATAACTAGGGATGCATTGAGCTGCTCACAAATGCTCAATACCAATTGGTACTCACATATATTTAATTGTGAGTACTACGCTCAAGCTCACAATAAATCTCAGGCTCAAGCTCAAGCTCACAATTAGCCCAAGCTAATTAGCTTAAATGTGAGCTTAACCCTAAAAAATACAAAAAATATTATACTTCACAAAAGATATTCAACTCTTAAATAAAAGGCCTAGTTAAAATACGCCATTATAACAACATAATTTCAGTCTATTTAAATAATATTTTTATTTTAAAATCATATTCTTTGTTAATTCATGCCAGTTATAATAAAGAGCCTGTTTTAATTTAATAATGGAACAATTCATGCGAATTAATAAAGAATATAGGATTAGGGTAGTGCATTTAATTTCGGCACTTTTTCGTTTTTCCAATGTAATTTTTCACTGTATGGCCTGATTTTTATGTTTGATAGCTCATTTTAAAGCTTTTACGATACTGCGTTGCGTCATAAAAAATTCACTGTACGAAAGTTGTTTTTTTACTTAATTAAATCAGTTTTTAAAAAAATGGAAAATTGCCAAAATTAAATGTATGCATTTAATTTCGGCACTTTACAATCAATCGCTTGTTTCTCAGTCAAAAATCATTATTTTCAAAAATTTAAAAACCTATCATTATCTCCAGACAGTTTTCTTTAATTTAAGCTTTTACTTGTTGTTCAACGTGTAACTGGAAAAAAGTAACAGCTAAAATGCTAAATGGTATCAAAATGAGGAAAATTTGAGAAAAAAGTGCATTTAATTTCGGCACTTTTTAAAAAGACCTCCTTAATCGAGTTTAAGTGCAGTGCTATGACTCATACACATTTCAACGTTGTCTTTTAACTATTTACAACTACAGTTTAACACTCGATCACTTAATTCAACCCGTTTTTACCTTCAGCAATATGTGTGCCGAAATTACACTATTTTATTTTATAACGATTGCTCACCACAGACGCAACGTAGAACCACGGGGACTAAAAATTCGGAAAATAGACTAAATTTTACCAGGACAGTTTAATTTTTAAACCAATTTATTGCGTAATCATGAAATGCCCATGTTCTAAAAACAAGTAACATTTTTTTAAAATTATAAATCACACAATTTCACATGAAAATATCATAACATAACAAATAAAAAGCTCACGACAGTCATCTACATATAATTAGCTCTCATTTGAGCTATAAAACGTCGTATTCCGTCCAGGATTACCAAAGATATAGTCCAAAATCAAAAATGCCCAATTGGGAAAAGTGCCGAAATTAAATGCACTACCCCATTATGACATAACTTAAAGAAATGTGGTATTTTTAAGACTATTCGAAAAGCATTTTATTAAATGACTTATGGGCGTCACTCTTTATACATGACAGTACTTAAGCATTTTTTGATAAATTGCATATTTTTTACCCATAGTTTTGTTTGTTGGTTTTGCACTTTCATTTAAAAAAACTTTAAATTTTCTACAAAAAGGATGTGTGTCAGAATATACATTAAAAAATGCAGTAAAAAGTTTTTGTTTTTGATTTCGACCATTTTTTTGTATCTTGTCTTTTTTTTTGTAAAACTTTATCCTGCGCTCCAAAACCTTGTAACAGTTTTTTTGTTTAAATATTTTAGGCCATTTAAAAAAGGTCAAAATAGGGATTTTGGGCATTTTATGCCAAAATTTTCAGCCAGCTGTACTTTATTGAAGCTCTCAGGGTCATTAGTAAGTAGTAAATCTAAGAAATTTTGTTTTCTAGATGGCTCAAGAACTAGTTGGGAGAGTCCTAATTGTAGAAATGTTGTGTAATATTTAGATTCATTTTGAGAGTTGCTAAGAATTTTATCAGAATCCCACTTTATTCCTGGTAAGTTCATGTCACCTATTACTATAGTTGTATGTGAATGATTATTTGTGTAAAAAAATCTAATAATAACATGTCATCTTCAGTTTTAATGTTAGGAGGTCTGTATACATTAATTAAACGGATTTTGTTACTTGTAATAATAAGATCAGTCACTATTATCTCTAAATTATGATACTTCTTGTCAATTACAATTTCACTATGTTTTATGTTTTTATTTATAAGTGTTAATACCCCGCCCCCTTTGCTAATAGTCCTATCCTTACGAAGTAGGTTGTAATCAGAATTTTGAATTATTAATTGATCTGGTATTTGCTCACTCAGCCAGGACTCCTGAACACATATCACATCAGGGGACCCGTAGTTAACATCTGCTCCAGATATTAAGAGCTCAAACTCATTCAAGTAATTTAAAAGTGATCAACTGTTTAGAGACATGATTTGGAGAGTTTCTACAGTTTTTAAAATTTTTATTTTTACGATATATTTTACAGCAACTGGGTTGCACTTCATCCTATTTTGAAGTTTTGTCTAGGCCCTTAATCTCCAGAATGCAGTTGTTATCTAGATCATACAAATATGGTTCACCAAAATCACTATAACGGACAAAGACTTTTCGGTCTTCATTTTGAAACTGCTTAGCTTTGGCCAACAGTCCTATTTGGTCTTTGCGCTGGTCACTAGTAAGTGACGGCCTTAGATATATGTTTTTAAAAAGTTCTAATTTGCGAAGTTTGCCATTAGAACGAACAAACTTGTTCCGGGTGGCGTTGTTGACAAATTTTATTTTAAGGAGCCTTGGCTTTCCAGGGATTTTGTTTCCTATCCGGAAGCAATCGACAACCGTTTTCTTTAATTTGCTAGTGTTGTCAATTACTTCCTCCACCAAAGCGTGAGCTTTATCGTGATCTTCCTGTTGGTTGGTGGATTCGTTTAGGCCAGCCACAACCGCCACTGTTGAATGCTCCCTCTGGATTTCAGCCTTCTTCATTCTTGACTCCATCCATGGTAATAATTCTTGGATGACTTTGGAGCAGATACTGGCAATCATGTCAGCATCGATGGCTGGAACTGGAGCTTTGTTTTGACCTTCTTCCAGAATTTTAATTCTTTCAAGAAGTTCTTCCCGCTCCAGCTCGAGGTCCGATACCTTTGATCGCAATTGTTCAATATCAGATGTCACTGAAGTCTTTCTGGTGTTGTGCGCCATTAGATCTTGGTACTTTACAAATGGGTTTATAACCGTTTGAAAATATGCCAACGGTTTGGTAGTAAAATTGCTCAATACATTTGGGTAAAAACCAGTGGTACGGCTGGGTTGTTCAAACGTCTTAGTACTTGGGGGCTCTACCCCTTGACCCCGCTAGGGGACTCTTATTTAATTTTTTATTTAATGATCAGATAACAGAATTAATTTTATACTAAGCATAGTCTATGCATAGTTTAATTCATACTGTTTTCATCATTTCATTGTATTTTTTTTCTCTTTTTTTCTCTTTTTCTATTTTTTTTTCTTTTTTTTTTCATCAACAACATCAAATCTGCAACTTAATTGCCGCCAATATGAATTACAATTGTAACTAATTATCACTGAACATAGCTATCTGATATGACTTTAAAGGCTCAAAAAGAGCGCTTATTTAAGTCAGTTTTAAAACTTTTCTTGAATGCATCCAAAGAATCGACAGTTACTTGAGATGGGAGTAGATTGTTCCAAGGTGTAACCACCCTATTTGCAAAAGAAAATTTCCTTGCATTAATTCGGCAGTCTTCCATTGTCAATTTAAATGGATGACCACGGGTGGGCTGCAAGTTAAACTTAAAAAAATCATTGGCTTGCAAATTGTTTAAGCAATGTGTAATTTTATAGCACTCATATAAATCAATTTTGTCTCTCTGATCTTTTAATCTTTCTAAACCTAGGTAATTCAGTCTATGTTCATAACCAACAGGTAACAACTTGCATTTATAAAACAAACGTCTAGTGGAATTTTGTTGCACTTTTTCCAAAATGTTTATATCCTTTTGTAAATATGGGTTCCAAACTGCACTAGCATACTCCAGAATTGGTCTAACATAGGACTTATATGCTCTAAGAAAATTATTTCTAGAGTTTGAATTGAATGTTCTAAAAATTAGTGATGTCACTCTCATAGCTTTTTTTGCTGTGATTTCACAGTGTTTAGAGAATTTCATATCATGGGATATATAAACACCCAGGTCACACACCGATTCTGTAGTTGCAAGTAGGTTATTACCAAGCTTATATTTACAAATTAACTCTTTGCTATGATTTCGAATATGAAGAACTAAACTGTGATTAGATAACTGCAATTGCCAGTCTTGTGACCAGCTGTGTATTCTATCTAAATCTTGCTGAAGTCTCAAGGTTTGAATGTGGTAATCTTTAGATGAAGATTTTACAAACAACTTTATATCATCTGCAAAGAGTCTAATTTGTGAGAACTTAACACAATCAACAATATCATTAATGTATACCAAAAATAAAAATGGACCTAAAACAGAACCCTGAGGAACTGAACTTTTTACAGGAAATGATTTGGATACTGAGTTATTAATTACAACTTTAATTTCCCGCCCAACTAAAAATTCTTTTATCGATTTTAAAAAATTACCAGAAACACCATATTTTTCTAGTTTATATAACAATTTTTGATGTGACACGGTGTCAAAGGCCCTGGCAAAATCCAAGTAAATGACATCAATTAGAAATTTATCTTTTAGTGCCTGCGTCCACTCATTTAAAGTTTCCAACAGCTGTGTTATTGTAAAACTTTTTGCCTTAAAACCATGTTGAAACCTTGACAAAATGATATGGAAAAAAACAAGAAGTTCTTTGACAAGCTGTTCCATTAGTTTACAAGAAAAAAATGTAAGTGAAATTGGACGATAATTTTCTTTTAGGCTTTTGGTGCCTTTTTTAAACAGTAAGTTTAATAAAGCTATTTTCCAATCAAGTGGTAATTCTCCAAAATCAAAAGACATCTGAAAGATTATTGCCAAAGGTTCAGCAATAACTTTAGCCAAGCGTTTTAAAAAGTAAGCTGGAAAACAGTCAGGTGTTCAAGACAATTTGTTCGGGAGCTTTTTAAGGGCCTTAAATACCTTTTTTGTGGTAAATACCATGTTGTCCAACTTTCCAATATTTGGTGGATTAAAATTTGGCAAAGTATTATCATCATCAGTAAAAACAGAAGCAAAATAATTTCCAAAAAGTTCAACTTTTTTAAAGTCTTCAGTTACAAATGTCCCATTGTCTCTTTTAATTGGTGGGATAGTTTGTTTTGTTTTGATTTTACTATTAACAAATTTATAAAAATTGTTTAAACCCCCAGAATTTAAAATTTTTGTTTCTTTATTAGTGTTAAAATCTCTAACTTTATTTTTGTATACTTTGCAAATTTTTTTGTACTCTGATCTTGATTTTTCATCAATATTACGCTTATGCCAAAGTTTTTTCTTTTGATTTTGTAGTTTTCTTATATGTATTGGATATTGTACAATTTTTTTTTGTTTGTAAATAATTTTTTCCAGGGACATGTCTATTGATTCCTAACAACAAAATATCCTTGAATCTCTGCCAAGCATTTTCTACTGTGCCACATTCCTCAAATAAAATTTTCCAGTTGATTGTAGATAAGTATAAACTTAGCATATCATAATCTGCTTTTAAAAAATCAGGTATGTAGTTTTTAATCTTATTTTTAGGACTGTCAAATATTTTAAGATTAATTTCAGATAAAATAGTGTCATGATCTGATTGTGAAAAACTGGGCGCAACAGTGACAGTATTGAAAATTTCTCTATCGTTTGTGAACAAAAGATCCAGATAATTATTCCCACGAGTTGGTTGTGAAACAAGCTGATACATACCTAGCTCAATAAGAAAGTCAAACCAATTATTTTCATTTTGCGTGTTTGAAGTTATTTTATTTGAAGACCAATCTACCCCTGGCAGATTGAAATCTCCAGTAAAAACAATGGTTCCTACAAAGTTTTCTGTCAAGTTCCTGATTAGCTCAAATATTAGATTGTCTTTTTCTTTGCTAGTACTAGGTTCTCTGTAAATACCAATGAATCTCAGTTTAGATGACTTTTGTAGAATAATGTCAACCGCTACTAGTTCTATTGCATTGTACTTTTCCTCCATTTCAACTTCAACTACTCTAAAAATATTTTTAATTAATAGGCCGATTTATGTGAAGTATATAAAATAATCAATGGAAAATCTAGCCTCCTTGCAGAAAACCTTTTTTCTTTTAATACTAACCCAACACGAGGTCATCCATTTAAACTACAAGTTGATGATAGCAGAATTGATGCAAGAAAATATTGTTTCCCTAATCGAGTAATTAGTAACTGGAACACTCTTAGTGCCTCCCAGGTTACCTCTAAATTGGTCAGTATATTTAGAAAATCGTTAAATTAGCTGCAACGTCATAATATTTGTAGTGTTAAGCTCAAATTCCGCCCAGTTTTTTTTCTTCTCTAAATTAATCATTTTTATAAACTCTGTGCACAAGCAATAACATTTTGGTACAAAGTAATGACCTGCTCAGTATCAGTGCTGAAGTCAAAGCAAAGCTTCAGCCTTCTGAGCAGTTTTTAGCAATAATATCATAATTAACGCTTTCATGAAGAACTGTATTGCTTGAGGATCGCACACATTACTTTTGTATCTTTTTGTAATTATTGATCTGGAATGTTTTCTTTAACAAAAAATAATAACCTCTTTATTTTTGGATACATTTAAATCATGGGGTCTCCCAACAGTAATGCGTTATTATTATTTTTATTGTCTTTTAATTATATTTTGTAACCATTTACTAATAGGTACTAGTTGAAATATATACTGTGGTCTTTGTGATAAAAAAATTTATACTTAATATTGTGTTTGTGTGTGATATCTTTTATTTTTATTATTTGTTGTGTTCTTTTTGAAAACATTTTGCTAAAATAAATTTCTTTCTTTCTTTCTTTCTTTACTCCACCTCCTTGTCACTGCTGTTGATCCCTTTGATAAACATTAAATTCTCTATTTTTGGTGATCATTTCATTAGTAGTTGTTTCAGTAAGCCATGTTTCACAAATAAAGCATATGTCAACAATACTATAGTTAGAATCACCACCTGAAATCAGAACATCAAGCTCGTCTAAGGAGTTAACAAGGCTTCTTGCATACATACACAAAATTTTTATACTAGGTATAAGCCTTAATTTACTACAGTGATAATTAAGTTGCATAATTTCCTATTTTGAAACATTTAGGGGAGCCTTGAGAGTGATGTCGAACAAAAAGGGATCACCATCAGCAGAATACCGAAGCGAAACCTTTTTGTTCTGCTCTCTAAGCTCCCTAAGTTTGCCAAGCAATTCCTTTTGACAGACTCGCTGTTCCTCATTCAGTGACGGTCTTACATAAACTTTATCAAATTTAGTGACCCCTCTTAGTCGTCCTCCTGAACGTACAGCTCTATTTCTGATGTATTTGTTGACGACCCTAACTTTTAGGAGCCTGGGCCGGTCACCAGCTCTTCCGATACAAAAAAACTCAACAGGAGTGACCTCACCCAAATCGCCACTGTCAAAAGTCTTTAATAACTCAGTCACATTCTCTTTTTCCCCTTCGTAGGAATTGCTCTCCGGTAGGCCAGATACGACCAGCATTGACTCATGTTCTCTTTGCACCTCCATGTGCTTAATAAATTTCATCGGCAGTGACTCAACACCCTCACAGATGCCCACGTAGCGGGGAATTTAAAGGTAATAAAAGGTAATAAACGGAAAATAAGGTAATAAACACTCTGTGTGAAGCGGCTAAAATTCTTTATCCTTATAACACTTAAAAATTTCTTGGGAGGCGAATTGGGGGGGTGTCCCCGACTACCCCAAATTTAAGGGGGTGCTAAGTACTTTGAACGGGGGGCAGAAACCCCCCCCCCAACCCCCCCCCTGCCAACCTATGGTCATAATAGGTAAAATCGTGCAGAGTCTGATTCAGACCTCTGCACAATCTCTAATGCTCCTTCCTATTGGAGATTTCCCCTCCCCCGCCCAAAAATGAAAAAGTACCTAAAAATTATGGCGCCGTTTTTTTACCTATTATGACGCGAGTGAGTATTGCAAACTTTTTGCAGTTTTTAGCCTATTTCAATGCATTTTAAGCCATTTACACCTATTTTTATTTTTTTGCTTTTTTTTGTCGAATTTCTCCATTTTTCCTTCTTTTTTCTCCCTTTTTCCCTTCTTTTTTCTCTTATTTTCTCTTTTTTTTCTTTCTCCCCTGCTTGCCCCCCGTTTCAAAAAAGTTGCCCCCCCCCCGTTTTAAAATTGCCCTTCCACCCCAATAAAACTCCGGGGGAGTGCACAGAGCACAGATCTGTATATTATTCAATTTTATATCTTTAAAATATTACTTTTTGTAATGATATTAAACCACATAACGTAAAGTGTTTTTTACATGCTTAAAATTAGCATAATGTAGCGTTTTTTATCAATTTCATCTTTTTTATCAAATTTCTCTCTATTCCAAGTTTAAACACTACCTACCTAAAACCTCAATTAACGGGTCCGTATAAAAACACCATGGACAAACTCACCATAAAAATATCATAAACATAAAAAATCACCATAAAAATCACACAAATCACAACACAAAAAACAATAACTCCTGTACTTCACACTTGAAAATACAGTTTTATCATGATAAAATTTAGCTTGATTTTAGGGTCTGGCTGAGGCCTAGGAAAAAAATTAAAACATTTTTAATACTTATATGATTAAAGCTTACTTTTTTAAAACACATTTTAGTTTGCAAATGTAGTTCTGATTGTTATGGTGAATTTCCACAACGTTATGGTGAATTTTCAGTTTGCCATGGTGATTTTCAGACAAAAAGGGGGGGGGCAATTCCAAAACGGGGGGCACGGGGGGCAACTTTTTTGAAACGGGGGGGCAATAAAACGGAGGGGCAAGCAGGGGGAAAGAAAAAAAAAAGAGAAATAAGGAGAAGAAAAAGTAAGGGAAAAGATAAAAAAGGGACAAAAAAAGCGAAAATAAGGTAAAAATAGGTCCAAAAAGGCTTAAAATACATTGAAAATAGGCTAAAAACTGGCAAAGGATCGCGATGATGGCGTCATCATATGTCAAAAATGGAGTCAAAATTTTAGTGTACAAATTCATTTTTTGGCGGCGGGGGAGGGGGCAAGAAACGGGGGGGGGGGGGGGCAAATCCTCCAGAAAAACCCCCGGGGGGGCATTTCCAGACCGTGCACAGGTCTGGATTTTACACTACGTTTATCATAAAAGTAGGGTAAAATCACCATGGCAAAATTGGTATGGCACCATGGGCATAGATGAACACGGTCAAAAAGCTAGGGGGGGTGTTTACCCCGGGTAAATGAAATTTCAAAATCTAGGAGGGGGGACCTAGGGGGGGGTCAAACCCCCCTAGCTTTCTAGGGGGGTCTACTTGGGTGGAAGATTTTGAAACCTAGAGGGAGGTCAG